>QKQZ01002301.1:12080-38403 GCA_003595255.1 Solenopsis fugax | reverse complement strand
CAAAATTTGTATGGTTGTCCCCTTATAGTTGCCACCACTACAATTTTTTCTCTCTGTGTAGTAATACAGGTTTTAAATGTTTTTATAGCATCAGCGGTAATATTAAATCTCTTTAAAGATATTTTAAAATATAAAGTGTTTTACAAAAACCAAACAAGTGCATTGTCAAAATTACTCTCTACACGGAAAGAATATTCTGTTGAAATATCTGAAAATTTAGCTAGATGCAAATCTGAAAATAATTTTGTCAGACCATCAAAATAATTATTGCAATGTTATTTGACAAATTGCCACAACGAAAGCTGCAGATAGGTCCTAAACAGTCACATGTAAATTAGTCGGCGATTTGAGAACGAATCTTTTTTTACGTTATTCAAGTAGTTAAAAGCACTAACTCGTAAGGCACCGAGCAACGTGAGAAATCATAGATTGTACGTGTCGTATTGCATTATACTGTACGACACGCCCGCAAAACATTACATAAGTGCCATTATTGGTCGACGTAGCGTTTTAACACCAGCTGCTGGAGATTTACAATTGGCAAATAGCACATTCAAATCGCGCGACGTACGGCGAGCGCTTAAGAATCTGCGATTAATAAAATTACACAACAATCTCTTAATTAACACGCGCGGGCCGATTAAAAATATGATATCGAAACAGATAAAGACTATTTCTGCGTAAATAAAATACACACGAGTCATTTAGCGCGTCGTTACACAAAACGGTCGTCCGCGGAACATCAGCTTCCAGCAGGAAATTATCGACGTATCGAGAAATCATCGACGTCACAAGACAGCGACACGCCTAACGCTCGAGTTTACGCGCAGATGTGTCGGGTCAACACTAAATCGCGTTTAATTGTTATTTGCACAGTCGTTCACGAATCGCGTTGTTTGCGCAGCTGTCGCTTTGAATCGACGGCTAATTTGAGGCAATTTTCGGCACGAGAATGAGAATATAGGGATTCCGAAATTATTCTGCATCAATGGAACTTTTAACGAACGCTCACTTTTGGAGATATGCATGAATAGGATAATTACGGTGCACTCAGACGTTTTCTAAACGACGTTAAAAGATACCGCTAAAAATGTTCTAGAAAATATACGATTTAACAGACGCTTTCGAATTACTCGCGACAACTCGTGAGTCCGGCGTAAATTTACGTAACCAAGCTTTACTTGGTATAAATTGTCATAAGCTAAAGATTTCGATTTAATTAAGCCTGAAGATGAAAAAACAAGATCAAAATTGTAATTAATATATTCATGCAAATATACAAATTAAAATTAATTCCAGGAGTAAGCGTTCAATAAATTAAAAAAGAATATCAGCCGTATCTATACACGATGAGAATTTTCTCTTAAAATTTACAAAAACTCGGTAGCCGTGGGACTTTGTAAAATTTTATTCTAATTTTAGTAAAAAATTGATTAAATTTTAGTAAAATTACAATTAAAAAATTTTTGAAATTCATGTTATCCCACGACTACTATGATTTTGAAGGTAAATTCTAAAAGAAAATTTTCCCCGTTATATACGCTTCCTTTTCGCCTTCATAAAAGAATCTAGTGATAAGTTACTTCGTGCGATCACGGGGATGGATATCGCCATGGCGCGGCGAGTGTCACGATTTGAATTGTAGACATACCTCTTTGTCCGAGGTGAATAATCAGAGAACAGAGCGCGATCGAAGGAACGGTTTGGCGAGTTAAACGACACGGAGGAGATGGCAGGGTAATCGTAGCTTATCTAAGCAAATGAATGCGGCGTAGCTTCATTTCGACTGATGTATTGTAACGAATGCGCAAAGTGTATCTTAGCACGCTAACCGGCGCGATAATAGCCCACTCTGTTACATACGTGGCAAAGAATCACGACAGTCCAAGTAGAGAGGAGCACAGATGATATAGTAATAATATTCGCGAAAGATAATTTTGCAATTTACCGTTAACTTGAGCGTAAAGACGTATAAATATTAATTTGCGGCACGAAAATAGTGCCTTCCGCTTTAAAAGCACGCTAATATCATTGGCTCATTATCATTTAATAAAATCGAAAGTTTACGATTCTAACGATTTTTATTAATGTGTTCGTTAATCGAGAAATGCCCCACGTTTTATTCACCATTAACTTTGCAGAGAATCAATGTATATATATTTCTTTTCACTCGATTTATAGATATTTATCAGATAATAAATAAAAATATATTTTTCCCAATGCATTTCACGTTAAATGTGATCGACCTATAATTACCTAAGCAGCATTCTTACAATTAGCATTAAGCAAGCATAAAATTCACGATTATTCATCTATTTCTTAGTGGACATCCTGAACAGGTTTCGCTCGTTACATAAAACGAGACTTTTTCAATTCTACTAGAGAGCTAATTGCTCGCATGTCGATCGTTTGGCGTCTCTCACCTGCGTTTCCGTGAGATGAAGAGACGACGAGAATTCTGCTCTTTCGGCTATCGTTAAGTACTGCTTTTCGCGAAACTTTTTCTCAAGCGACAACAGCTGCTGCGTCGTGAACGGCGTTCTCGGCTTCCGGTTCGGCTTGTGCTTCCTGAGGGTGCATCTGACTGGGCCTGGTCCGGGTCCCGGCAATCTTAAGTCCCCTGAAACCATAAAGAAAACATGCGTTCTGATAAGATTACACTTCCCATCCTTTCTTGCGAATAATTTTAATATAAATAAATTGCCGTGTAAAATAAGTTCTAATTTATTTAAAAAATAAATAAATATTAAAGAGAACGTTACAAAAAGCACAAGCTTTTAAATATAAATTAGAGAGCTGGTTTTCAACGAAAAACGCAAGGTCTCTATTAGAAAATTATTTAGCATCGTGATTCGATCTCGTTTCGAATTGATCCGAACCGCTATTCCTCTTTAAAAAGAGAAGAGATGGGGGGATTAGAACAGCATTACTCTGCCGCGCCACTCTGCTATCTGCATCATTAGAGAGAGATACGTTAATAATGACACTCGCGGACATTTGTATTCGTACTATTAAAACGCCAGTCCAGCATCCTCGTGCACTCATCGAACGATAATTAACCTCAGATGTGCAGCGTTAGTCGTTAATTTACGAGTGCGCGGCGACGTCTCGGCAAGACGCGTTTTCATAGGTTTCGCATGATGAAGCGATTGCGGTACGGGAGAAAGGAGGGGAAGAGGGGGGGGAGAAGATCGCAAATTAAATCATAAAAAATAAATCGCGCTCGAATGCTCAGCGAACGGCGCCTAATTATCGACCCATCATCCCAGTCTCCGTGCATCCGGTGCGCATGATTATCATCGACCGTCGTTGTTTACGATCGGCTCATGTGCATGCAATTAGTTGGTACTGCGTAAAGTTTCGCCACCTCTCATCCACGGTAGCGCGATTATGTCGACGGCATTCGCGCGCCTTGTCATTCGTTCGTAAATTCATTTTAAGCTGACCACTTCGTTAAAATTCACTTAAAAATAAAGACTGAAGAATAACGTATCCTGTGTACCGAAGTAAAAATATGTGTAGCGAGCAGCGAGTGCTTGCGTACTTTTTCTTTCCCTTTTTTTTTTTTTAATGTTAGACCGCGATAATTAATATCCGACGCGAGAGACGCCGCGTATTTTAAGAACGACGCACAAGAGACCAAATGAAGTATTGACATCTCTTAAAAATGTCAGTGGCCGGGGCTTGCCAATAATTCTTCTCGGTGCCCGCGCGCATTCTACAATTAGACATATTATTTCCCTATAACACACGCCGCACTATCTCGCGCCGCATTCAAGATAAGCGACTCGTATGAGAGGAAGAGTAATTGATACCTCGTGGAAGAGCGGCCCCTATAGCGTCGGCCAGATGCGAAGTTACATCGATCGCGACTTTGTACGGCTGCGCCGGTGAAAAAGTGTTTTCGACATCCAGCACGACGAAACGATGACGATTTCGCGAGAGACGCGGCGGGGAGGGCACGCGTGGATTCCGAGCGCTAATTAACGTTCGATCGAGTACAAAAAAGGCACGGACCGCCGACATTGTCGACCGGATCGGCCGAGACACCGGTATCACGTCTTCCATTCTCGTTACACCGCCGGTTCCCCGGTTTCGCGTGTTGTCGCCTGACGGGTTCACGCACATAACCGATCAATATGTTCTCCCAGGAGGCTAATTAATTTCTGCTAATTAAATACATATCCGGACGAATCAAAAGTCGCGAGTCGGACCCACTGCACCGCACCACCACTTTCTTTCGCGTTTAAGGACATCGTATGTGGGTCGTGACAGTGCACGGCGCGATCTTTTGCCACTAATTATACATATATTGTTGCCTTTCGGTAGCGTTTTATTTTTGTATAATTAATATGACACTGCTAGGAATTTGCTGCCTTGCGTCACCGAGCTAATGGATTATTAATGTGGTTAACACTCGAGCTGCAACGTCATTTGCTTGTTTTAGAGGGGAGACGGTCCTAGGTTAATCTTAATCGCAAGTGAGCGCGATACGCGCGTTCGAGATATATCAAGCAAAAGGAAATGCGCAAGAAAGATGCCGGCGAATCCGCGCGTAGCCAGACAATCTGTCATTACGTGTCGATGTCGCATCCATTCATGCGGTAATATAGCGATTTCATGTCGCTCGTCGAAGTTAGCCATGCCGCGCACGTAACCGATCGATATGTTCTTCTTGACTGCTAATTAATTTCTGTTAATTACCCGATCGCTGAAACACGCACGCAAACGGCTACATCGCCGTAACGGCCGCTGTCGCTCTGATAGGTACACAATCCGTTCGCCCGCCACGCTGTAAACTTTTCGGATATAGCCAAACGCGCGACGATAAAAGATTGCTCCGGATCGACATTCGGCGTTAAATCAGCTTAATTAAAGATGTAGAGACTTCGTGTGTGGCTGTGGAACCGCTGCCGCATTAAAATTACGAATTTTAAATTAAGATATTATTTAAATATATTCACAACACAGCCTCGGCCAAAAGTATTAACACCTGTATTTTTGTCATTTATGTGGAATTCTTTTCTTGTATTATTTCCTATTGGATTTTCCTTCGTTTCGAAAACTCTTTAAATTTATGTATAATGCCGATAATCAATAATACAAGTAAAAGAATTCCATACAGAAAAAAAATTAGTATCAAATCAACAATTCATTGTATCATATACAAGCAAGAATATAAAATCTCTTTGGAAGTATTTATAATCTCAAAGAGACATAATTTGCTAACATAAAGAAATTTTGTTTCTTCATGTAAGCAAATTATGTCTGATCAAGATTATCAAATTCTTTCAAGAAGATTTTATATTCTTGCTTATATATGAAACAATGAATTGTTGATTTGATAGTCATTTTTTTTCTGAGCAGAGAAAGATAAATGAAATATATATAGGGTCGCCTATTATGGGATAGGTTCCTAATATGAGGTAGCGAAGTTTCTGCTACATTAATAAACGCATGTAGTTGGTATCATCATAAACTTATTACTCTTGGGGTGACATCTTTTTAGTAGAAAATTCGTTATTAGATCACGCGTGCAATCGCTGAAAAGAAATTTTTTTGAAATTGGATGTTGTCAAGATTTATTGAGATGAGTCTTTAAACCTTGTTTATTATAAAGTAAACAAATATTTGATGATAAATTCTGCATGCAGTGATAGAGTAAAGTCGTATTAATAGAAAAATACGGAATGTAATGATTTGCTTAATTATAAATATTAGATTGGTGATCGTGAAGCCACACAGCGTGGAACTCATAAGACACTCAAAGATCCCCGTTTATTATTGCATATTCTGACTTTGAGAACTTTCCAAAATGCTTTAATAAAGTTTTTCATTGAGGACTTTCGAATTATGAGGCTTGAAAGTTATGGCCTTCAGCATTAGTACTGAGACTTTAAAATATTTCGAAGAGAATAAATGTTGGAGAAAAATGTTACGTACAAAAGTTTTTGAGTATATCGAAAGAGCTATTTGATTGGTCAACTAGATTTTGAGTCTAATTTGAACCTAGTAAGGTTCAAGTCGATAAGATCCATTTCATATAAAAAAATCTTTGTATCTCATATTAGAAACCCTTTTTTTTTTTGAATGAGCAATATCGGCAATTTTGATAAAAAATTTCATATACAACAAAGTATATCTATTATTGATTGCTAACTTTTGGCGATGAAACTTTAATATATTTACTATAATTTGGATATAAAAATAGGAGTTAATGGTATAAATTATAAGCCTTTAAAAAAAGATATTTCATAATAGGCAACTTTTTATATATATGTATATATATATATCCTATAGGTATCTAATATTTTTAGTCAAGGCTGTATAATATTAATTATATTGGATATCTAATATGTTATTTAAATATATTAGATTATAATGATGTACATACAACACAATACGTCAGACTATAATGTAAGGTTTGAAATTTCTACAATAGGATCACAACAGAATGAAATCAGATCCTTGTCGTTGCAGACGCGGGCGTGATTGGGCACACAATTCGCGCGAATATTTTTACAAGATGCAAAAGCTCAGAAGGCAATTGCAATCGTTACGTGAGCGCTGCACTACTTTCACCAACGGATACTAAATTTTCGGGGATGCTGAAGAGAGAGACACGTTAACCGGCAGACGGGCGTCGCGTCGGCCCGCTGGAACGACCGAGGCGGGTAATTACGTCCATGGAATGATGAATCGTCCGAAATATTTTGTAGAACATCATTGGACGCGGGGCGGGCGTCGTTAATTCATTCCTGCGCGCGCAATCCAGATAAATGCGTGCGGGTAGCGGCGTTCGAGCGTTATAAATGACGTCCGTATTCATAATTTTCGTAAGCCGCCGCCCAGCGACGGACCCCGGGATTATCGGCTGTATATACGAGCCGCATATCGCATCCCCCCGGCATAACTGTCAGTGGTGAACGGTTAATCGAAATGAGCTAATAAGCTTTCCACTGTCTAATTTTTCAGAAACAATTTTTGAGCAAAAGGTATCACATTTCGAAGAGATACCATTTCGGAAAACAACGTATCATATCTTACTGCAAAAAAGAACATGATTAAAAAACGTCTTAATTAGAGAAATATTCGACCGATAATGTGAAAATACAAATTAAACGAGAACGCCTTCAACGGTCATAGCTAGATTTTAGTGCTTGTATTTATTTGTGTGATTTTTATATACTTTCTTCAAATTCATTAAACTGCGCACCAAATTACTTTTTCAATCATAACACACTGAAAAAAAAGACTGGTTATAACTACCAAATGTATAGTGAAATAGTATCCATGTAACTAAAAATAATTTTACTTTTCTAAATATTTAGTAAGACCACCAGATTTGATAATGCTTACTAAACATTTAGTAAAATAAAATTATTTTTGGTTATATTGACAAAATATTTAATTGATACTATTTCACTATACATTTGGTAGTTATAATCAGATTTTTTTTCAGTGCACAGCTCTAAGTTGAATAAGAATAAGTGATTTCACGTTTATTATATTGAAATCAATTTAGTAATAAATGATGCTACTTTGCATCTAAATATTAGAACCCTTTCCCCCTCCCCCCAGAAAGAACTAAAGAATTTGAAGTGAATTTGAAGAAAGTATATAAAAATCATAGAAATAAATACAAGCACTAAAATCTAGCTATGACCATTGAAAGCGTTCTCGTTCAATTCGTCTTAATAAACCTTCTCAACAATAATTCCTTCTCGTCAAGTGCGCAGCAAACTTTTCAGTAAAAAATAAATCGCCATGTTTATTTTAATTCAGAACAATATTTACGCGGAATGCTCATCCGCGGCAAAAATTGTTACAATTAAAATTTCTTCGTGAAATAAATACACAATTACGTCTTGATGCGATTAATTGTAGAATGAATAAATGTTGATTCACGGCGGAGGTTCTTGTCGAAAATACCGACTAACGAAAGACGTAGTAATTAGCCGAGTTCCCTGTAAGTGAACAATCATCTCGGGGCGAAAGCGACAATGTCGCGACTGCGATAATCGCGATTGCAATAGCGGCGCATACCGAGCTGCTCCGGCTTCCGTTTCGAGTGCTGGTATAATTGGTGTCGCGCACCAATAGCGGAAAGAAAACGAGGGAGACAAATCGTAAGAAGAACGAGGGGCGGGCCGAGAGGGGCGAACGGTTTGTCGTTATCGTTCGCAAAAAGCTTCGCCGAGCGACGTCGCACAGGAAGCTGAATGCGCTACACCAAACTTAACAGGCCACTTTAACGAGAGCGGTTTTTACCGGGCGCCTCTTGAATGCATTATGGATGTCGTGAGTTATATATGACTCTATCATGTCGAACTGCTCGCGATCCCTTTGGTTGGCGCGCGGGCCGATCGTTCGCGTCTTCGTCTTTCCCCACTTTTTCGTTTTCTCTGTCGGCCGCGTAAACAATGTGGTAAACGAGATATGGAAAATAAGCGCGTATAGTTGCTTTTACGCGTACTCATCAATTTCGCCATTGTATCCTCCCGTTGTCCTCCTCGATTTGCCGTCAATACCGCTTTACTGCGAGCGTTACATTTTCAGCCGGATTTTATTACGGTTGACACAAATGAAGTAAATGCGTTTCATTCAGTTATGCCACTTTGAGAGATATAGGGGTCCATGTAGCACGCAGTCGGCTTTTATGCGTTCCCATTAGTTGCGGGATCGCGTGTCTTTCCAATATTCTCCCATTCTCCGGTTACCATTCACGCTGCTTTATATCGAGTGTTATAGGCGTTACTTTCAATTATGCTACTTTAAATGATAAGGCATTACATGTAGCAGGTGACTTGCTCTTGTACGTTTATATTAGTTTTATGCTTGCGTGTTTTCTTAATATTCTCGCTTTTCCGATTTCGCTACATGTGTATATTGCGTTAATTATTCAATCGCGTATTTAGAAAATAAGGAACATTGCTATTTGTTTGCGTAAATTTTCACCAAGACTCTCTAGTAATTTTCTTCTGCTACACTGAGAGAAATCATTTGTTAGAATAGTGATCAAATGAATTTTATAGTTACTGGTACCAAAAACTTAGTTACATTTAACAAAATTTTTTGTAATTTGTTGTATAAAAATAATTATTTGGTTAAGGCTACAAATTGTTTGGTCAAAATAACTATATATTTAGTAACTATCACTATAAAATTCATTTGATTACTATTCAACCAAACTTTGGTTGATTTGACCAATTTTTGGTTGATTTCTCTCAGTGTACTTTCTCTTTCTCTCTCTCTCTCTCTCTCTTTCTCTTTCTCTCGCTTGATTTTATTGTTTACGCAATTATGGAAAAATTTAACAAATATTAACCACAATTGTACTGCAGAAAATCATATCGCAATAGAGAGCATTCTTGAAAGATAAAACAATCATGATTCATTCTTCGTCTTCGAAGAATGAATCGTTAAATGTTCGAGCAGTAAATAACTTGGCGAATCTCAAAGTTCCTGCGAGCGAAATTATATCCGCGCGTAAAGAACTCGCGCCGTTTCCGAGAAAGAAATCTCTAAAACCATTACGGGACTCCCGGCGAGCATAAAAGTTGACGCGCGAATAGCGAAGCCAGGTACAAGGAGCACTCTCGTCCTTTTGCAGCCTCGCGAGTACTCGAGCACTCGAGGCAGAGAGTACCTCGAAGAGAGGCCAAGCTGTACGATTAGCCCATTGCGCGAGAGGTGTCGGTTACACCTTAATGAGGTATTACTTTAATTGTCCATTAGGAATGGACTCGATGTAGTAATGTTCACCAAGTTCTTTACTCACACGACAACACGAGTCTTGGCACTTCATCGTCTTTCTCCATTAGAGGAATCTTCCACTCGCTTAGACAAATGATAATGACTACGAACTGCGGAAGAATTAATAATGGGCCAACGTGCACTGTCATTGCAATCGATATCACATTTCGATCGCGAAAATCTCGATATTCCAGACTGACCTCAAGCATTTGTCGTGTTTTGCGTCAAATGAATATAACATAGTTAAACAAAGTATATATCTTCTCAATTCGTATCTTGTTTACAGCGAATTTTCTTCTAGCAATTGCTAATCGCGCGAGATAAGAGAGAGCGAGCGGGCTCGCGGTCGGTAATTAATAAATCGCAACTAATTCTCTCGTTTAAGTCATCGTAAATTATTTATCAGCGAAGTGTTCCCAAGCAGTAGCGACGTCTAATTATCGCGACTCGGAGCCGCCACGGCTTTCCTTCTCGATTTATTAGCCAATTACAATCCATATATCCACCAGTCATGAAACAAGATCTGTATCGCTATACGGCTGATCACTTTTGTACCTGTCCCGAGAATCGCGCTGCAGTTGCTCTCTCTTTCGTGGGTTTCTCCTTCCTCATTAGGCAATTACGTCGGAGTTTTATCTCCGCGCCCGATTTTTCGCTCGCGTCACATCCCGCGATCACTCCTGCTTCCATCACACCAGAGGCGATGGAAAACATCACCCGTCGTCGCTTTTGTAAGCGCCAATCGTGCGTCCTAATAGCCTAGATACACGACGATCGAGCCCGACGCGCCGATCGTACGCGTTTCAGGGAACCGATCGCGAACCGTAACACGGACGAAGAGTTCCGCATTGACGTATGTGGAATACACTCGGGAAAGATCTGCGAAACAGTCGAGTTACAACCCTGTGCTGAAGTCGACACCGAGTAGAAGGAAAATTGCGGCTCTACCTGGTTACACGTGTAAGTAAAACACACTCGATAAATGAACGATACGAATAGTTCTTCGAACTAACGGCTAATGTACACCCATAATAATTTTATCGTCCATCGATACTAAATTGTATTAAAAAGCCTTCGATAGTATCGCTACACGATAAAAGAGCCAACAAAGATGTAAAACGAAATGAATTTTATATGAAAAATAAAATAATGCAAGAATTTCTTAATTAATAAATCAATAATTAGAGAAACGTGCTATTAATCGCAAAAGCTATCAATTAATTTGATTTAAATAAATTAATCATAATAAATTTGAATTTCCAATATTTCTATTGAAAAAACATTATTCTATTATTTATTGGTTCGTAAAAGTGTAATAAGAAAACGTGATAATTGTAAAATTATAGGTATAATGTATTCGATCATTCATTTAAATTAAATTAACAGCTCAAAATCCATAATATAAATCCTATCTTGAAGTCATATGATTTAAGAAACTCAAAGATTATGAAATATAGAGTTACAATATATTCCGAAGAATGCAACAAATCATTTTGATCATTGATTTAAATTGAGGACTGAATTGGTATTGGCACCAAATATCCATGTCTACAGTTAATGGTTGTGATAAATTTAAACATGATATGTGTTCGTCGAAATATAAATATTTATCTCTTGAATTTGCATCACATTTAAGGTATATCATTAGTCTCGTTATGCCCGTTAAATCTTTCCGCTCGAAAAGAAATTGTCAGGCCAAAGATATCGTGTCGATCGTGATGGTAGTTTTAAAGCCTTAGCTTTAAGCTTCAATCATGATGAGGGTGAACCGGAGTACGAGCGAATTCTTAGGCACGTAAGACCGATAAATGCCCGCCTACTCGCGTGATCCACGGTACTAATGCAGAGCGTTATGAGTCTGCGTGTTATGCATTAACGGTTGCATTAAGCGTTTGCGTTTTCCATCTGATTGCCGACATTGTATCCGGCAAAATCGCAAGCCAAAAAGCAAATACAGCAAAACTATTCTTGTCTGAACGTAGAAGTCTTGTTAAAGCTGTCAGACACGACTTGTTTTTCGGAAGGGAAAAACTATATTCTTTTGCGAATATATTATATATAATAAATTTTTACGATATTAAATTTAAGTTGAGAAACGATAATTTCAGCATATATCCTCCATGACTTTTACGAAAGTTTTATTTAACATAGAGTTTAGAGGCATAAATCATAAAATATTAATGTATTGACAGAAAAATGTAAATTTTATGTTTATTTTGTAATACCTAGCGTGACATTTCACACTTTCTGAAATATGATATGATATATAGATGCATTGTTCGTGTTAGTCTTACCGTTCGGACTGGTGGGTCCGCCGTGCGGCGTGTAAAGATGTCCATGAGGATTGTGTGGATGCGGGGGTGGGGGTAGCCACGCGAACCCCGCCAGAGAATGCGGAAATCCCGCGGGGTTCCAGCCGGGAGCGCCGGGTGCTCCGGCGAGATACGGCGGGCCCTGCGAGGGCCTTTGCACTCCGGGATGAATTGGCTGAGGCACTACCGGGCTGGACTTCTCCTCCTTCTCCTGGCTAGTCTCCAGGTCCCTCTCCAACTCGCAATCCGAATCCATTACGTTTAAATCCTCGGAGTGACCGACGCTTCTTATCTCATGGTCCTCCAGATCCAGATGATCCGTCGTACGGTCTCCTTCCAGCGAGCGATTCGCCTCGGAATCACTACGGTCATCGAGGATCTCTCGTCTGCTTGCGGGCGACACGGATCTCGGATTGGTGATCCTGTCGATCCTTTCGTCCTCCTCCTGAATACGCTCCTGTTCTCGTTGGAGCATCGTCTCACCGATCCCGCTCGGCGAATTGGTCGTCAGTCGGTCCTTCGGCATCTCTTGGTCTATCCTGATAGGCGAGGACGACTTATCGTGACTCGTCCTAGAGAAATCTTTCACCGTGAGCATTTCCTGTCGAGCAGGCGGATGATCTTGCTCGAGTCTGTTCGAGTGATGATGATGGTGATGATTGCCGAAGCTAGTGAGACCGTGAGGACTCAATCTGGCGAGTAGTTCCCTGCTCTGAAGTCTCTGCTGCTCTATTAAAAGTTCTCGATACCTCACCTCCATCTCAATATTCTTTTCGGCGTCCATCCTGTCATCGTTGTCTCGCCTAGCCGCGAAGGTGCCGCCGCTGATGGCACTCTTCTTCGTGCCGCTCAGCAGGGCGTCGACGCTGAAGCTGATCTTGCCGCTTCGCGGCTTCAAATTCGAAGACGCGGACGTCGGGGTAGCCATGTCGACGTCCTCGCATAAGCGATCGCTGCCGGAACCTGGGCCCGTCACCACGCCTTCGCCGTTGCTCATGCCGATTCCTAACGTGTCGGCCTTTCAGATTCTTCTTGTGCCTTACAAGTTTCGAAATATGATCGGCGATTCTTATCAATTTATCAAACCACACTTGACAGTCATCCGAAGATGTGAATAAGAAGATCGTTCGATCGCTTTCTTAGTTCCATGTTGGATCGTGTGCCCAATGTCCATTACACTGTAAGTTTCCTAATGAAACTCCGAATAAGTAACGTCGCACCTTAAAGTGTCAGCTGATAGTCGTTGCATTAGCTTCTCACGGACATCCGTTAAAGGACGATGGACGTGATATGTTGACGCGATCGAGCCGCAGGGCACTTTCCAGTGACGATCAGTCACATTGCAATTCCTGGACGAAACCCGCTAACGTCGAAGAGACTCTTCAAGGCGCAGCCCACCGCCTTAATAAGTTTCGCGTTCCGTTATTCTTGGAATCCGCCGCATCGCCGCGGAATGACCCAGCCGACACGAGCGGATTCCCCCATTAGAGTCAGAAGAGTGTTCTTAAGGTATCAACATGATGACCCAACTCCTCTCACCTCTTAACTTTTATACTTTTTGCATTCTTGCCGATCCTCAGCTGATATTCTCATACGGCAATCCTCTTTTCACGATACTTTATAGTCCTTTCTTTCAGACAGCGCTTAATGGATCTGTATAAAAACATTTGAACGAAGTGCGCAGAATGGAATCTACGCTGTAAAATACTCTCTTTGCGAGAGACGACGTGTCGTGGGTGAACTTTACGTTGACAGCTTCCGCTGTCATAATACGTTTCGGACAATTATTCTAATATGGACAATTATTCTATATTCTGTATATCAGGTGTCTAATATTCTAAAATATACTCTCCAGCATTGCGTTTCTCTCGTTTTTAATTCAAATCCTTCTTCATGACATGATACACTTCGATGGTTTCCTCTATTCCACCAATACAAACGTCGATGCTTGTGTATCGACGTGCAGGATCTTCGGGAGCATAGAGCTCGGAAAAGTCAAGTGCTGATTTCCAACGTTAACATAGTCCGTTGCTGCCATCAACGCGTTCATTCGCGCGTTTCATTGAGCGTGGATGTCGATACGTGGTCTCCTCCAACGCTCCTGGATTTCGGCCGAAGCACTCGGTTTCTTCGTGTACCAACAACGCGGCCTCTCGCGACCTAGACGGTTCACCAAGACGGTCGAGCGCGTACTCCAGCTCGGGTCGCGCGACGGTGAGGACACAAGGTGGGAGAGCGGTAGTCGTCTCAAGAAAAGAAACGACTGTCGGCGATGGAGTACAAATGTAATCGGTTGTAATCTGTGTAATCTGCCGCGTGGTGACCGCCTCTGCCGCGGAAACGGCACTGATTACCAGCTCGGCTGCACTCGCGGCGGAGAGCCCTGCCGGGGGGCTCTCCATTCTCCCTCTTTCTCTTTCTCTCTCTCTCTCTCCTTTCTCTTTCTGTCTCTCTTTTCTCGTTCTCAGCATCGCGGTGCCACCGCCGGGTGCGCGCCGCCCCCGCAACGCTAGCAAAACCGGTACCGTAGCCTGGGCTCGACCAATACGCGCAAGCCGACGCACATCTCGGGCGTTTCGAGAATGGGCGTTCTTCGTGGTCGGACGTGGACCAATAGCGTACAACGAGGTGGATCGAAACCCGTAGGGGAAACCCCCTTCTTCCGGTTCTCCGGGACCGCCAGATGGAGCTGGCTGCATCACCCGATGCTGGAGAGTGCTTCGAGGTGGTGGAGAACGCGGATGGTCGATGGAACGCGGCGGTGGTGGTGATGGTGGTGGTGGTGGTCGTGGCGATAGTGGTGGTGGTGGTAGTGGTGGTGGTGGTGGTGGTTGTGGAGGTGATGGTGGTGGGACGCGGTGGGACCGAGCGGAACGTGACGACTCCTAATTGTCTAATTCCCGGGCGCGCAATGCGCGAATTGATTGGCAATACGGGTGCACGTGACTGTGTGCACGAGCGCATGGCTGGGAGGGCAAGCATCCCTCTCGCGTTCGCTCGTACGCGTACGCAAACCGCGTGACATCTCTCGTGAGAGCGAGCGATGACTGATCTAGGATTTATATCGTCGACGATATGCGCGATCCTGATGTCGATCATATTTAATTGTCAGTAGGATTACGGCGTACGTGCTGGAACACGTGATGACTGGATCTTTGCTTTGATAATTTCAATCGGTTAACTTTTTTATTTGCGTTCAAATTTGTGATTATAAATAACAAGTAAAAATTGATTTTAGGAACATGTTACGCTCGAAAAATTTTTCGAGAAATTAGATATTTAATCACTGAAATAAAATATCTTATTTCAGCAATATTTTCATAATTTATTTCAATTAATATTTTTTTCTTTAGATTATCTTACGAAATGAACTGTTATTTTTTTTAAGACTTTCATACATCATTAACTGCTAAAATATTTTAATGATTTTTGATTTTAGGTTTTTTCGAAATACTTATTATCTAATAATTTCACAAAAAGTTTATATTTTCTCATATTATCGCGAAATATATAACGCTATAAAAATAATTAAATAAATAAATAAAAATAAAGAAATAGTTGCGCTCTTTATACGGGGGGAGCAATCGCAGGATGTTTCACTGATAGGAGGGAGATTGAAACGTTAGCAGAACCGGCATATTGAATCTCTGATCCAAAAGAAGAGAGTGCATCGACACAGCGAGGGTGGGGAAGCGCCTGGAGTAAGCTAAGCACATACGCGCGCGCTCTTCTCGCGAGGAAAGAGATATACGAAGGCGGGAGCAAGCAAAAAGATAGAATTGAGCCGTCAAGCATAGAACTTTTGCCATTCGCTAGTCGCGAACAGGATTGAGGAGGACTTGAGCAACGTAAGCACCGTTGTCTTCTACTTTATGCCGCGTGCTAATGCGATGGACTCGAATAGTAAAATATTTGTTTTTAACACGCTAATGCGATGGATTCATTCGAATTCATCGCATTAGTGTGTTAAAAGTAAACGTTTTACTGAAAACCAAAATATAGTAGGTCATTAAAACAGCGAGTTTTTTTTACACAACTCCACAGGAAATCAATAAAAAAAAATTTTTACATCTAAATATAATTAAAATTGACATAAAATGGCTGAGGCTTACGTAATCAATTAATATCCAATTAATTAAAAACGGTTCTCTTTTAAATTTCTTCTCTAGTCCTGGATTTTTTTAGACAACAGATTTTTAACTTACAGAAATTACTTTACGATGTAAATCTTTGCTTTTCGTACAAATTTAATATATGCTAGTTTCAGACAAGAAGCAAATATTTATAAAATTCTACATTAAACGATAATTCAAATTTTTAATATTCTAGTATTGTAAACAAAATGCATTCAATAGGTACAATCGAGCGAAACCATTGCAATATTTTAGGATTATTCTAATCCGACTGGCATTATGATGAAGATAATAGTGACCAATTCTTTGACCGTCCTACACAAGACGGACCGATTCTGAAAAGGAAATCATGTTGGTCAAGCTGATTAGGAAAATCTCGCTTAAAATCGGTTAAATGTTGGCGTTAAATGGTTGGCGATTTTGTCGTTTTGACGCCACGACGCCTGCGTAATTCCTGGCGATTCTTTTCACCCTGAGTAAGTTATATGTTAGACGTGTTATATGTATTATATATTGTATTATATGCATATTGATGTAAATTTGTCACATACTGATTATACATATATTGATGAAAATGTGAATTTATTATATACACTGTGACATAGATAGATAAATTGTGATTATAAATTATTTCTAAGTTAATTATATAATTAAGATCAGATTACAGGAAATTATAAGATATATAAGTACTGCTAATAAGAATTATTCTATGGGTAATAAAGTATACTTGTAAAATCTCAATATTTTAAACATCAATGGCTTTGTTATAAAATAGTTAAAATTACTTAAATATATTATTCTGAAAACATAGTATATTTATCTAGAATATATCCTGCAGATTTGCAACTGATAGTTTAAATAAATGCAGAACCTTTGTCAACCACCGTTCACCGTGACGAGCAGAATGCACGAAAGTTGCGCGCGCGCGAACCCCGGAGGAGGGGATGTTTCAAGCGTTCCCCGCGATTTGCACATTAACGGGGAATAAACCACGCCGAAATACAGCGCGGACGCGCGATCGCCATAATAGGAGCACCGAGTAGTCTATTAAGCGTCCTCAAAACCAGTTAGTGAGTCGGCAATCCAGTTTAGGTACAAAATGGCTGTCGTTTAGCGAGGATTAATGGTCTCGGGAGTGCCCCGGGGCAGCATAATGGGGCAGATGCGTTCTGGATGAGGGGGAACAACCCTCTCTGATCTCTCCTCCCCGCCATTTATATCTCGACAACCTCCGCGCGCCACCCTGCCTCCTCGTGCCTTACCCCACCCCTCCTGTGGCCTCGTTATGTACACCTATCTGACTACAGGCTCCATTATGCCCTTTTTGTGTGATGCTCCACGTACGCTGGTATAAATACGCGATATCTGTGCACCTACATACCGGCACCTCGAAATTACAGCCTGCACGACGTTACGTGAACAGCAGGAAATTGTGTGCATCTCCCTCTCTATTTTGCGAATTAAAAATTAAAATTGAAAGATTTATATCTCGCATATAAATAGATTGTATATTGTTATAAATTTTTACAAATAAGTTTGTCACTTTGTGCGGCTTAAATCGTGAAATAAGCGTTAGAGTCTCTTAAATTTATTCATTTATTCGATCGTGGTGCAAATAACTTCCTCTTTTATCGATTGTATCTTTCAGCAATTTTCTCATGCAATACGTTCCAGGCAACGGAAATAACGATACGTAATATAATCAATGCGAAATTGTGTGCGCTCCGTTAAGAGTTAATTATCGCTTTATCACAATTGTGCCACGTCATTTGCTCTTTGAGTACCCCCCGAACACCTCGTATACACTTTCCATAATCTCGTCTGAACGTACACAACCCCCGAGGGGCGGCACGTCCACGTTCGTACGCGCACGTGCGTTTGTGCGAGTGTCACGCACACGATACTCGAGCGGGGATTCGAGTCTAGTATTTGGGCGCCCAAAGCGCCGTTTAGTTTGGCGTTTCATGGTCGACTGACTCCCCTCGCCGTCTACCAACGTCGCGGTCCGTGTCGTTTCGGTGCTCCTGAGAGAGCCGTAAGTACTCGTTTTGAAATCGACTCCGGTACCCTGACGCGCGTGTGTGCGTGCGAACGGGTATTGGAGCGCAGGATGCGTGTATGTGTGTACGGGAATCGAATCTCAGCTTTTGTCGAGGCCGCCCTAGAGACGGCGTTGACAGAGATTTAGGGAGTGCAGTTAATGTGGAATTAGCTGCCACGGAAGTGGCGATGCCGCGGCCGTATTATGCCATCACCTGCCGAGGGAAAGACGCTCGGCCATTTTTCGCGGGCCTAATAAGGCGGCACTAATGCTCTCTCGTCGCTTTCTCGCTCTCGCGGCCTTTAATACGTCGCATTAATGTCGGAATCGTTGTGAAAGAAAATATTTGCTCCGCGATGTGGAAGTGAATCCACGAACCGGCGCGGAAACAAATTTACAAAGCGCAGAAGCAGAAATATCCTCAGCTCGATTTCCACGATAAAAGTGTGCTACAGTTGTCTGTTATACTATAGGCATCATAAACGTTTTCATTTTTTTTTTATTAAATTATATATATATCCTATTAGATTATTAAATACATTTTTAAAGATTATTACGTCATGATATCCGGCTAACTTGTAGAGAAAACAAGTGTCTATCTAGTAACTTGAAAGTATTCAAATGTTTAATAACTTTTCTTGTTTTCTCATTTAAGACTTCCCCCAAGATAACATACATATAATATTATTAACATCATTCTATAAAAATAGATTCTTTTATATATTTTACATCAAAAATCACCTCAACTTGAGTCTCTTCTAATGATATATTTTTAGAAGATAACGTTTTGTGCATAGAGATGAGAAGATCCGAAGATAAAATCAAATCGCAACAAATAGGTCGACAGACAAATTTGAAAATTTGATTTGGATATCTAAAGCGGAGTAAAGTAAATTTCAGAAAAGACGCCGACATAAGTTCGTCCTGGTAACCAACGATTTATCTCATCTTAATCTTGTTTGCAGATTGAACCACTCCTCCTAGTCAACCTGTTTAAAGATTATTTTAGATGAGACAGAATGTGAGAACTCTGTTTTTTCCTTCTACAAAATATTGCCGCATTGTTTGCGCTCACGGAAGATCTCTATTATTCTTTGCGTTTCTCGAGTTATCTTACTAGATTTCTTTCTTTGTATCCTTGCCGTCAAGTAGTTTAGAATATTTTTAGTGGGCAAAATAAACAGAAAGATAATCTTTTCATTCACTAATTTCAGGTAGAGCAATATATTTAAACAAAAACGTATATTTTATATCTAGCGTAGAATTTATAGCCAAATATCAACGTTGTACATTAATTGTATCTTATGCTTTCCAGTCGCGTGGTTTACAAATAGCTAAACCAGAATAAAGGAAGAAGTTATTGGAAAGTAGCACAATTGATTATTGATATTTGTGGAAACCATTATGATTCTATTGTGCTGTTTAAACGAGAAGCATTATTTCCTTAAACTATAGACGCAGTGCAAATTTCGAACCACTATACCGTTTCGAGCACAAGGGAATATTTTGGCAGGTAATAGACGCCCGCATTTCCAATAGTATCCCAGTAGTATAAGGGCCACCCGCTGTAGCATATTATCCTCTTAGAGGTTTCAAAAGACTGTTGAATAACAATGACCGCTTCGTTTTTTAAAAAATAATAAAAGTATTTATACGTTTGTGGTAAAGCAAACCATTATTTATACAATAAATTTAAAGTAGTGAAATCTTTTTATTAATTGAATTTATTCATCCTTTTCTCTTTCTGTCTTCCTCTCTTTTAAGTTTTTAAACAAGTAATATAGAATTATGCAAGTAATTTAATTTGTTTTAAAAGAAACAATATAAAAAAGAAAAAACAATCAATTTTTACGTATCTGTCGACATTACAAATGTATCCACACTGCAAATAAAATTGTCTAACGATATATTTTACTCTTGGATAAAATCTGAAACGTGTATAAGAAGCACGAAAACTCGGAGTGTTTCAGTCTTACAGACGAGACAGAAATATCACTAATAAATTTCAATTTGCCTCGTGCCGAATTTCCATTCACGCCAACGTATATCTAAACACGGGATCGTAAAGCGCTTGACAAGACCGCGTACTTAAAGTGTTTGACGCATCAAATTTACCCTTGATGGAGCCGAGAGAGGGATGATATGAAAAAAAAGATCGTCACGCGGACTTGGCCATCGACCATAAGGGGATGATTTGTTACCGGTCGTTGTTCCCCGGAGCGTCCAATAGCGCGCTTCATCGTCAAAAAGTGCGCCAATATTGATGCAGTCCAGAGGGAGAGAAAGAGAGGAGGGAGGTGCAAAAGAAACAGAAAAGAGAGTGGGACTCTCGATAGTTACCCATCGGATACACGGAGTGTTCGCATTGAATTGCCCTTGTGACCGAAGGAAGGAACCAGATGCATCGTCGTGGCTAACGCACCGCGACGGCCTTCCCATTATGTTTGTTTATTTATTATTAATAGGAAATTCATAACAATCACATAATAGATCCCGTGTATAGAAGGGGCTGCGCTTCGCGGCGAGCATATCGTCACGCTTAGCGAGTCTTTCATATAGTAAACGCTTTTTCCGGAGTAGTTTCTCGAGGGCGAGAGCGATAGCACATGGAGCGGGACGAAAGCTCTATCTATCTATCAAATGAGCTCGATCTATTATATTTCATTGTTTCTCCCTGCATATAATAATTTTTTAAAAAGACCACTTGAATTTTGATTTATTTTATCTAAAAAATTATTCAACTTTCAGCGAACCATTAAAAAAATTTTTAATTAATTGTGATTCATTACATTGTAATATTTTATTTAGAAGCGAGAAGAAAGTATCATTTTTATAAAGTACAGGTAGAGATTTTCCTTTTACCCACTTACTACAAGTACATTCTTTCTATTCGAAAACTTTCACATCTCAACTTGATCTTATTCACTTCCATCGTTAGCATACATATTCAAGGAGGTGCTCAAATCTGAGCGAAATGAGGACGTCGAATTATCGGGAAATGCTCCCTGAAGTCCGGAACATTTTCGAAACGGAAAGAGCGGTTCGTGTTGTCGCGCCGCGCCGACGCGCATTCGCGTCCACGCGGACGAAAGCGCGCGCTTGACGCTTGGAAACAAAAAAAAAGAGAGAGAGAGAGAGAGAGCCAGAGAGAGATCGGATGAGAGAAACATAAAAAACGCTCGTTCGCAGCGCGAAAATGGGAGAGAAAGGTATCGAAAAATGGCGCGAGACTCTGATGCAGGGGGATGGCAGCGCGGTGATAGAAGGGTAGCCAGCGATTTTGCGCGTTTTCCCTGCACCTATGGCCGTCGCACTCCCGACCGATGCCCTCCCACCCCTTCCTTCAACCTCTTCCCCCATTTCCCCACCTCTCAAAAGCCCCCTCGTCCTCCACCTCCTCCACCTCCTCCTCCTCTTCCTCCTCCTCCTCCTCCTGCTCCTCTCGCCGTGCAGCCACCCCTTCTGCCACCGTGTTGATGTGAACTCAAGGGTGCAAATTCTCGCTCGTTCGAAATTCAGGACAGGAAATTAGACGGGCGTCTCCCTCCCATAGAAATACCCGCGAAGCGTGAGAGATATGAGGACGGTACGGCGGGGCGCACCCCCCCGCGCCACTGTATGGCGTATCGTGGTAACCATCCCTCACCTCCGTCCCGCAACCCCATCTTGACTGCCTTCGCATATAAACGCGCGCGCACACGCAGGCATGACATGAATGCCGCTCCGGATAAGTACCTGATATAATAAGGATGCGATGGCTTTTGCGGCTTTACGTGCCGCTCCGCTCGCTCGCGGAGCTATCGTCTTGTCGTGCTGCTATCGAAACTGCATGCCCGAAAGGGGTGAGGGAGTTGTGCGACGCTGCAGTTATTTGTGGATTAGAAGGGTCTAATTTCCTAGCTTCCTTCCTTCATATTGATCAGACTAATTATCTTAAACTGTGATTTTATTCAGTTCACGTTACAATACCAAGTTGATTATTAAAATAGATAGCTGATAAAATAAAAAGTTAATAGGAAAAATATAATGCTCGTTGAATTTTATCTTGAAAGATTTAGTGTTTTACATTAGTGTTATGTTGAAAAAATTTTTGTCTTGATAATTGTACGTTATAAATCCATTTAATGAAATAAACGATGAGGTAAATGATTCGTTGAATAATTTGAAGTTAAACTATACTTGGATTTTGAATTTAATAACAATGGGAAAGATATTGAAAAATACTTAATATTGAAAAATAAAAAGTTATAAAAAATAAAAGCTTGATCGGCTTATAGAAGAATAATGTTTTCTATAATTCTGCTTTGTAGCAAAACTTGGCGATTTTTCTGTTTTGAGAGAAATAATCTTGGAATTTTCTAGGATTTCATAAATTGGATTATAAAGAAAAAATGTGTACGAAGCAATTCATTTGAATTGGATTTAAATCAATGCCTAATTTAATCCGATTAACACGATTCTTTTTTTACCTGCGTCTTTAAAGAAAAATCAGAAAACACGTGAGAGAAACAACAAACAATGCGAGAGAATTTAAAAAGAAGCGGTCTTACATGCTAGATCTATTGAGAAAGTTAAGCGGGCTTTTTGTCAGTTTTCTTGTCTTTTGTCAACTTGATCTAAATCCTATAATCGGATGGATCAACATGATCCATCCGATTATAGGATTTAGATCGAAACTTGTCAAGAGAAGAAATGACGGATCACAATGTGAGATCACTAAAGGGTGGTCCACATTCCTCGGAAACGTCCTTGGTTAGAAATTACAAAAAAGTAAAAAGTTACAAAATATATACAATATTAAAGTTACAAGCAACAAATGGATTCAGGAAGCATGAAAGATATTATCGTTGTAATATTTATGAAATAATACTAATATAATATTAAAATCTTTGCTACAATTATACTAACTTGATGAAATTTGTTAATTTACAGTGAAATTGTATACATATAACAGAATAATTTTACGAAAAAACTATTTTTTTATGAAGAATTTATTAATTGTATAAAATTAGGAAAAATAACGAGCTTAAGAGCCGCACTGGATGTTATACGCAAGAAACAAATTGTTTGTTATTATAGATTCTAAGATTTGATGTATACACTCTGATGAAAATTATTAATTAAAGGTCGAAACGTTTGTTTTCATTATACATTTATTTTTGTCGATGGTTTTTGTTTCTTGCGTATAACATCCAGAGCAGCTCTTAAGCTCGTTATTTTTCCTAATTTTGAATTGTTATTCACATGAGCCCTAACTTTATGTATTTTTAATTTATTAACTGTACTTTCCTCAAAAAAAAAAAAAACGAAAATTAATTGATAGAAGATAGCCATGCAGATCTGTGCTCAAAGAATACGATTTTTGCAAACTACAGATTGTAACTACGATTATTTCTTATCGTACGTGATGAAAGGAAGCAGTAATGTACCCGGCAGAAGAAACGTAATTGCTCGGTACCACAGTAACTCGCGTGAAAGCGTGCAATAAAACGCTGACTGATAATCAGAGGGAGTAACTAGAACGGCGTTCATAATAAGCATGCTTTTTGCTCGTTATGCATGTTATAGCACTATTGAAATCACAATTTGTATTGTACGTAATTTAAATTTTATATGTATGTGTCATACTCGAATATATTTTATTTTCGTACAAAATTATAATATATATAAATATTATTGAAAATATCTTTATGTTCAGTTCGATATTCAATAGACTGACATTATACTTAATTCAATAGATTAGTGTAGTAAATAGCATATGCTTGATTAAACAATCAAGTAATAAAGAAACCCATCTTAAATAATTAGTTGTTGAAATACGTTTAACAGATTTATCATTTCTAGAATGAGACAAAATTATAATCTGTCGAACTCTATATCAATTCTACATTAATTAAAAGCAATTTTATGAACTGAGGAGAAGAATTATTTTGATGTCCGTTCGGATAAACAAAGCGATCACAAATTACGGTTGCAGTCCACAAAGCAGTGAAACAAACAAGCATCGGAGTACTGTTGGAGGGGAAGAAACAGTTCTAGTTATCTCCATCTAAACTATGCCGCAGGCAATTAATTGGCAACAAGATAAGCGACAGAGAAACGTCGGCGGGAAAACGAGACCTACTTATGTGCGAATAAAGTATGTATACGCAACACGAGCGACAGTACAACCCCCTTTCTCGCTCCCAATCAGGATAATTAATTCAAGACCTCGTCGATGCTCTCAATTAAAGTTATACGTTAATGATTTGCAAAAACTTATTTCGTTGCAGCGGCGCGAGCATTATCTGCTAATTACTGCGACCTCGAGCCGCGAAGTAAATGAAGGAAAATGAGAAAAAACGTACGTCGCTTTACCGGTTTTCTGTTTGTGCTGCAACTTGGAACTTGCATTCTTATCTGGCTATCGTATTATCTTCTTGTGAAAAATATTTTTCCTAAATACAAAAAATGTTTATAATAATCTTATTGGGAAAAGATGAAAGAAAGAGTCACTACATGTGTACATAGAATGGAATTTTGTATTATTATTTTTTAAAACAAGATTTGCGGGATTCTAAAAGTGTGAATATAGAAATTCTATAAAATTCTTATTATTGAACGCGATAAAAAATTAATAGATTTAGAAAAATTATTTTTTTTATATTTTATAAGATGTTCGTTGATTAAATGTACTCATCCAACCATTATCGATTTTTTCTTTCTCCCTGCTTCCCTCATCCTTATTGCTCGTTCCAATATTTGATATATCTTATTACTTTTAACACAAAGCGAATCTGTATTTATTGGGAAATATCGCAACTGTAGTTGTGTCCGAATGCCCCAATAAATCATACAGCAAAGAAAATTCCTATAATCGCGTCTTTTCACGATTGGACAGTGAAGAATAATCTTCTCTCTTCAGGATGATGATTAATATTTTATGAGATTAGGTATCGATTCGAGCAAACGTAATGTGACGTAAGCACTTGTTTCCGGCGAAGCCACGGTTCAAATATCGTTAATGCAACCAGTTGTTTTCCGTTTAAGCAGCTGTTAATTGGCAGTGACTAATTACGACGCGTTATCTGCGAGTTATCTCGGACGCTTTTGCTAAGCGTTGTGCTCTCCGCGTTGTCGTTAAGAACGGTTACGTTTGCGATACATAATGTAGATACAATGTATCTGTCCAGTGGACGTCTTTCTCAATTCCCTGTCGCGAATTTGCAAGTGCATATTCATTGTGCCGTTTCATCACAAACAACGTTAACATTCATTGTCGATATTGTTAATGAACGGCTTTCGCCAAACAATGGCTTATAAAAAAAATACTTAATTCTTAATTAATTAATAAATAATTATATCACGTTGAGAGATATGTACAAATATCTTCTCGCGGCTTGTTAACGGAAATATGCTTTATCTATACTTGAACAATTAAAAGATAATTTTCGAAGTGAAGTTATTCGACCGAGTAATGTATAATACAAATTAAATAAGAAAGCCTTTTACGGTCATAGCTGGATCTTAGTGCTTTATATAAATTTTACTTGTGTGATTTTTATATACCTTCTTTCAAATTCAACCGACTACGCGCCGAATTACTTTTCCGGTCATAACGCAGTTATAAGTTAGACATAAACAGGTAATATCACATTTATTAAAATTAGAAATAATTTAATAATTGGCGATGCTAACTTGCATCTAGATGTTAGACCCCTTATACCCCCTGAAAAAACTGTAAAGAATTTATTGCGAAAAATATCACCTCAGCCAGGGTTTGAACCTGGAACCTGAAACCTCCCGGACCGGAGATCCGGGCATCTTACCACTTCGACCACTGAGGCCTCGGTAATATTTCTCGCAATAATCGTATATGAGTGAGAACGCTCCAAGGCGCGTGATTTAAACGAATTTTCGAAGTGAAGTTATTCGACCGAGTAATGTATAATACAAATTAAATAAGAAAGCCTTTTACGGTCATAGCTGGATCTTAGTGCTTTATATAAATTTTACTTGTGTGATTTTTATATACCTTCTTTCAAATTCAACCGACTACTGCGTTATGACCGGAAAAGTAATTCGGCGCGTAGTCGGTTGAA
>QKQZ01002301.1:0-12067 GCA_003595255.1 Solenopsis fugax | reverse complement strand
GTAGTCGGTTGAATTTGAAAGAAGGTATATAAAAATCACACAAGTAAAATTTATATAAAGCACTAAGATCCAGCTATGACCGTAAAAGGCTTTCTTATTTAATTTGTATAAAAGATAATTGTTGTTCAGTTTCTTTGATGTTTCGCCCTGGCATTTTTGCGAATTCATGTAACTGGCGTATATACTCTCTGTTAGGCAGATAAAGTTACATGATAAATTATTCAAATTTTTTCCTCAGAAAGAGAGAGAAAGAGAAAAAAAAGACTCCTTGAAGATTGACCGTGACAGCGGATCTGCCACGATGAATAATTAGAATTCGTTCTCACAAGAACAAAGTCGCTTGAAGCTACATGCAAATTAGTGGAACGGACGGGGAGTAGGGCGTTAAGACGGAAAAGAGCGAGAAATCGAGCCGCTCCAGAAATAAGGGCGTATCGGCTCGAAAATTCGGCGGAAGGAAAAAGAGACGCGGTCGCGGCGGAGAATCGGAAAACAAAAACGAAATTTGCGCCGACCAGCCTCATCAGGTCGTTTCGACGCCACGCCCTGGCGACGGACTCGTAGGGCCCTAGTTTCGTTGGACGAAACGCATCCCGTTTCATCTCGTTCGCAGTAGGAGCCTGTTAATTGGTGGTGCAACCAAGAAAAAGGTGATTTCTTGTCAAGAACTAATGAGGGTACAGGCGCCTCACGCTTTCCGTCATTAAAAAGTATTACCGCTTTTGCCGCTTTAACGCTTTAACATTTGCAACCTAATTTCGGGTAATTTTTTTTCTCGCTCAAATTATTACTCAATTGAATTACTAAAATATTAATTATATTTAATTTTGAATTATTCATTCAAATATTCACACATTTTATCTCTGCTGTAATTCCCAAAATAATTCGTTAAAAAGTTATTCATTTAGATAGTTCCCATCTCCAACCAGACAAGACAAATAACCCGACTGACCGTTCGGTGATAAATTTAAATATAACGCGCGATCGCGCGTGATAAAATGATTAATTAATTTGCTCACTGTTATTTACGTACGATATTGCCCAATTATGTCTCCTGCCCTTTAACACAATAAATTTGTATAGTCTTTAAGACGTGTACTATACGTATACGCGTCAGCCCGATGAACTATCTCTGAATGCGTTCATTGTATCGAATTTGAAGTGTTGGTAAATCGTCGTGATTACGTCTGTATCTCGTTTGTTCAAGCGTAACGCCGAGATGTGTGCTGACCACCGGTCAAAGTTCGAGATTCTTTCTTAATTACAGCGCTTTGATACCGTACAGAATTATTGCTTTCACGATTCTAAAATTATATTTGCTCGTTCTTTTGTCGAATTTTTATTAATCGCTCGTTCACGTAGTGCATTAATCAAATTATTTACATCATTTATGAAATATTTACGCCTTAATAAGAATGAATAATTAATATTACTTAGATATATCTAATATACAATTATTTTTAATTGTAAACAAAAAGAATGAGTTTGCTAAGGTATCTATAATAAAAATTTAACTAGATACAGATCTGAAAATAATTTTGTTGGAATATAAAAATAATTATAGGAGGAATACTCAGCTGGTTACTAAAATGTCAAAAGTTTTTGCACCATTGCTCATTACACTTAAATATCCTTCATAATAATTTTGATAATCCAACAAAGTTATTTTCTGATCTATATTTAATTAAATTTCTAGATACTTCAGTAAAATCACTCTTTCTGTATATGACTAAAAAATTGATTCATTTTCTACAAGAATTTTTACAAGACATTTTCTTTTTGGAAAGTTAAAGACATACAGTTAAATCGAGTGACAGTATACGGTAACTAATAATGCGCTATTTGAATGTTCCTCCACCTCAATACTCGGAAACCAGCATCAACTGCGAGAAAACACTTATTTGCCCGTCAATTTACAGATTAATGTCATTAGCAGTGAATCTGGGAAATATTTGACGAGCGACCCGTCGTCACTGAAGCCTAAATCGACGTTGCCTTTATCTAAATCGCAGACGGCAGCGACCTTAAATCAAGGCACAATACTTCCGCACCCTTCTCGACAGCGCGCATGGTCCTGCCGTCCATTGTACGAGATGCCACGCTTGGCCAATCTTGCGTGAAGCGCTGATTAAAAGTGTAACGCTTAGAAATTACCGGAGCCTCCCCTATACATCCTCGATAACCGTTGTTAATTAGATTGGGAGGACACCCGGCATGGTACACTATAAAGTTTCGACCCTGTCAATGGATTACTGGCTATTCTTAACCGCAGAGTAAAGGCATTAGGTTTTAATAGCTGCATGCTTACATGCAAAATTGTTCATTAAAAAAAACCTGTTTTTTCTAGTCAATATCTAATTTAATTTTTTAATTATTTAGTGTATATATATCACATACATAAATATTCTAATTGATTATTAAATTTGTTGCGAGCTGAAAAATTTTTATCAATTTTAGATTCAAAGCAAAGCTTTTTTAAATTAAATATTGGATATCTTTTAACATATATATATATATATTAAGTTTTATTTAATAGCTTTCAGGGAAATAAATTGATCTTTTAATTAAAATTCGAGATTTATGATTCTGTTTCGTGTATTTGTAATTACGGAAATCAATTATTCCATTACGCACGATTTTCATATTCGCCGAATCGAGAAGGTTTCAGACAGGTCGGAAGCACTCAAGAATATTGAAAGGGATATCATTTAATCAAAGACTATTTAGAAAATCACGCCAATAAAAGATGACTTCATTCGAGCTATTTCGTGTAGAGTTTCATTAATTTACGATCGCGTGATTTAGAAAATTGGACCGGGTATTACCCTTCAATTTCAGAAATAACTGCCCGTAAACACGTCCATCAATATTCGATTAAGTCTGGCAATTCGTCCTATTTCAATCTGCAAACCTTGAAATTTTTACTGGATTTGCAAGGTTTAGAGAATATAAAACTTCTCTTTCTCCAAATATTCTATTAAATACAATTTTATATACAATTTTGCTTTTTGTGCGTATATTTCATGAAACGTATTTTATTATAATATTTTTGATACGAGTATTCGTTGGCCTTCTTTCAGTTTTAATTATGTTGTGCACATCATGGTTTTATCTCAATTATAGTATATATTTTTTATTTATAAATTTAATTTATTTTATAAATTTTTATTTCTAAAATTAATTTTAAAATAAATATACTTAAATACAATTGATAAATGAAGATTTAATATTTCGATATAATTTCAAGAGTTAAAGTCAGACAATAAGAAACAAACTAAAAACTTTACTTGTACTTTGGGCTCAAATATAATATTTGAATTTATAGAGTCGGGGTCAAAGACAAAGATTCCAAAAGATCCTTTCCAAGGTTCAGGACCAATTTTGCGCGGTAACTTCTGAGACGGTCGGGAGTCCTTTACACGGCGTGTCTAACATTCGGAGATGACGATCTGCCGAATGGGAACAGGATCGGTACGTTCTAACAGCCCGGTGCCGCTCCAGAAAACGAATGGCGAAAGGGATTCCCGAAAAGATCCTACACTAATTATAGGTTCGCCGGCTGGTCCACGATTGTTTGAACGTGTCAGCCCCTTGTTTGCGGCTTTCTAAACGTGCCGCCCTTCTTTTTTTAGATTTTCTCTCGCGCGTTTTTACACTCGCAAATCACACATTTTGATAAAACTACTTAAATTTCTGTTAATTGTAGATGAATGGAAGCGATTCTACGTACGGAAATAACTCAAAACTTTAACTTGGAACACAAAAAAAAATTAGTGTTACACGAACTGATTTTCAACAGAGAATGAAATAAGTTCTCGTATATATTTCCCGCTCATTTCCTTTTTTCCGAATACCGCCATTCGTTCGGTGACGAAGATAATATCTATAATTAAGTCTCATAGCAAGCTGTCTTTCTCATGTTATTTTTTTCTTCACGTTCTAAATAATCAGTCAAACGTGGCTCAGTCGTACATGGCGATGAAATAAGGCCAAGATGATAATAAGGATACTGTGTCATTTATAACTGCCTACTAATTTGTACCATAAACGCCGTACACGCGCAGGTAGAGAATGAAACCTCGTGCATGTGTGAGTGCGCGCGTATTTACCTGACGATCCACGTAGCCAATCATAGTCGTCATCAGGGTCGGATCCAATCGTCTAAAATTTCGACGTTGTCCAATCTTTGAGATTTATCTCAAGGAACACGTGACGAAAGAGAAAGTAAAAAAAAAGTCAAAATTTTCTATCTTGATTTTTATCAAAACTACTAAAGGCTGCTAAATCTTCATTTTTGTCAAATTCGGTTTTTTTACACGAGATAACATCTCAGGAATATGTTTATATAAATTATAAAAACATCTTTCAATATTTTCAACGATAAAAGCAAACTTCTAACTCATCTGTTACTTATTAGCACAAAGTCCTTTTTTTAATCATTTTATTGAAAAATATAAAACTTTAACCAAGTTCAATTTGTTACACCGAGAAACTATAACCCAATTAATTTTCTTAATAATTGCAGGGCAGTTGAGTTTTAGTCACGATACTTAAAAATGAAAATATTTAATAAAAGAAGAGTTTCCGAATATAAATTTACAAGGTTTCTTTTCTATAACGACTAGAGGTTCTCCAATATGAATACCTCAGTATCTAGACGATTAATTGTACGTCCCTGGTTCGTCTTAGTCGCTGGTATCTCCGCCGGGTCCATTAGTAAGAGGGTCCTCGGCCGAGGTGCAACTGCGCCCTTTCGAAGCCGAGCGAGCGAGACTTCTCTCGCCGGAATGGAGGCAGCCGAGAGGCCCGCGCGCCAGGCGGATTTATGAATTGCCCAAATAATTTATTAAGCGTAATTTTCAATGGGGCCCAAATTGAATCTGATTTAAGTACAATGCCGCATTGTGGCTGGCAGGCCAGCCCGGCTCAGGCAGAATGCGCGCCTTGATTCGAGAGCTCGCGAGCCTAAGAGAAGGTGCTAACTAGTCTCGCGCGGACGAGACGAGCCTCTCCTCTCTCGTTCTCCATTCCCTCTCGTCTTTTTGACCGTCTCTCTCTCTCTCTCTCTCTCTCTCGTTCTGTCGGCCCCCTTGCGCCCTCGCCTCTCCTCTTTCTTTCCTTTCCCTTTTTTTTTATCCTTCCTCCACCTTCTCCCTCGTTGACCGCCTCGGCCGCGCGTTTGTCTTCCTTCCACGCGATTCACGCTAGACGTCCGTCCGGTGGACGTCGATTTTCCACGAGTCGGATGACATCAGCACGAATACGCGCGGACCGAAGAATGCTCTTTGATTGGGCACCAAATGTACCTATCAATGGCTAATGAGCTAATGACCTTGGCTCGCGGATATATCGCTTAATTGGGCCCGTCGAATCGACGACGCGCCTTCGCGCTCGGAAAATAAATAATGCACTGACTGTCTTCGATTATCGAGCGAGATCGTTCCTCGGGGTAGAGATGTCTGACGTATATCACGACGAGCACTTGCGTACGATCAGCGAAATTATAAAGACGTTTTTAACCGTACAGCGCATTGTAATTGTTATATGTACTATAGTATAATAAAATCCATGACATAAATTCCCAAAGATTGAAAGTCATCGAATCACTCAATGTAATCTTAAGCTTGGATCTCAAATCTAAAGAGATACATAAAAATTGTTTCTACGTATAGATACACATGATGGAAATAAAACAATTGGCGAAATAATTAATATCGAAATTATTTACTTTCGATCTTTATTAAGATCTGAATTGTTGTGTTTACCGAATATCTAATGAATGGATCTGACATTTCGTATTTGGACTGTTTTCTTGCTTTAAACGTAACAGTATTGGCGTGCATGTCGAAGCGAACTGTAGTGCGCGAAATGGTACACATTGGACCTCACGGATTGCGGAGACCACCCATCGGCCGTGAATTGTCGGTGGTTCTGAGAATTCGACGAGCCTTCACGCGGTGCTGCAAGACTCTCGATGACCGACGTTGAGCACGAGCGGGATGACTCTCGCCTGTGCCGGCACGTCAAACTGCATCCAGATGCAATTATTCAGTCGGATTCCGCATTCTCTTTCTGCCTGCCCGCCCCCTTTCTCTTTATCCCACGTCTTTTAAAAGGGAACGATCCATTCTATCAATCGCATGTTATTGCAACGAAGCGTAATTATATTTACATAAATTCAAACTAAACATTACATTGAAGTTCAATATATATCGACGCGATTAAAATTTTTATTAATAACATTAGGTATTATTGCCTCTGAGACAACCTTATTTAAAAAATAAATAAATTTGTTTTTTTTTTGCCACATATAATTTGAAATGTAAAAATATCAAGTTGGTGTTTTGATATAGTATTATAGTTTATAATAGAAAAATATAATTTTTTTTCAAGATAATAATTTAAGGAAAAATTTGACTTATTGGGAGTCGACACAAGATGTTGATGTGCATATAAAATTTATTAATAATTCAACCCAATAGGTCAAATTTTTCCTTAAATTATTATCTTGAATTTGTATAAGGAGTCTTAAAGAATTTTTCCAATTTAAATAATTTTTTTTATTTAAGAGGCTTGTACTATAGCCAATCATTCACATGACTTTATATATTTATCAAATATGTGAATTGTTCCCTAAATTTTAAGTAAAATTCTATTTTTTCGATTTGAATCAAGTGAGAGTTGTTCAAAATTAAGTATCTCTCTCCCTTTCTTCCTCTCCTACCCCCCCCCTCTCTCTCTCTCTCTGCGTCAATCGTTTCAAAGTGGAATTCAATCGAGTTACGGTGAGTGAGTCTGAGAGGCATCGATCGAACAGCTCGGAGAGTCGTCGGCGTTCCTGCGTGTGGTGCCGCATGGCTCGTGGCTCTCCGAAGGAGAATATGATAAAGCGAAATAGGAGGAAAAAAAATGTTTGTACCCCAACAGACACATTTATGGTCCAATCAACAGTGTATTCAGACATAGTCGCACCTTCTTGCGAAGAAACGGTACAGCCACGATGAAAACTGTCTTTCTCTCGATACTCGGTCTCGCCAAAGCCTTAAAAATTATATGTTTGCATTGCGAGTGCAACAAATATAACTGGTAAAATGTTCAGGATAACAAACACGTCCCGTGTGATCTCTCTACGACATTTCTACGCGGAAATAGTTACTCCATCGTCGGGATTACATTGTCAGAATATAATATAATTGACATCATATATTTCGATCATAGAATATAGACGTGAAGTCGATCGAGTGATCCGGAAAGATCACACGCATTAAATGCCCCGAGCGTATCGATCATCGGCGACGTACACTTTTCAAAGCAGCTGTACCTGACGCGTTTTTGGTCCCTGAGATCAATGGACCGCCGTGAATGCGATACACATATTTCTACCCACGCACGCGTCGTTCTCGGATTGTCGTCGTTGCCGTCGCGATTGAAAATATTCCTCGCGAAGAATCCGTCTCTTTACTTGCGAATAAAAGTCTTGTATTTTTAGGCGGTGATTAAAGATATAATACTAAGTAAAAATAAATAATGAAGTTGGTCGTTACAATTAAGCGCCATAAATAAAAAATCATTCATTTTGACTGCAACATATGTATACATTTAAAAAACTAAATTAAAAAAAAATTAAAACGAATAAAATTAGGGCTCATGTGAATAACAATTCAAAATTAGGAAAATTAAAGGTCGCGCTAGGTGTTATACGCAAGAAACAAAAACTAAAACCATAAATACATTTCAAAATGAAAACAAACGTTTCGACCTTTAATTACTGGTCTTCATCAGTGTATATATCATCTCAGAATCTGTAACAGCAACATTCAAATTGTTCGCCTTATCGCAATTTTAACACATTAAATTTAAAAATCTATTTAAGATTAAGCAATGAAAAAAATAATATAATAAATGCTAAGTTTTTACGAAATTCTTCAGTTAATTTAATTTCGGTCAGAAGCTTTATATCATTGATAAGAAAAGCAGTAAAATTATACAAGTGTGTAGTTTCAGATATTTGTTATTATTATTTGAGAAATTTTCTCATCAAAATTAGAATTTAAAAATCTAGGTTGCGCATTAATAATTTAATTCCAAGTCGGGCGTTACACTCAATAAAATAGTTAAAATGCAGTACTAAGACTGTACGTAATAATAGAATGGGTTTGTCATTTTAAATCACGAAATTAATGTCGGCATTAGATATTGATGTGAACCCCCGGTGGCAATAAAAATTAAATATACGGCATTAAATCAACGGAAGCAAAGAATCGTCGGTACGGCGTATTAATCCTAATCTGCATTTTTATTCCCGAGAAACCACCCATATCGTGTCCTCCCGAGTTTCGGTGTCTCACAGCGATACGCCGAGGTTTTCGGCGCAGCGTCGTATTTTGAAAGCACTTTAGAACCATTTAACTGAATGCCCCGGGAGTTTATGTGGCCCTCTCGTAGCGCAGGGCTCGGTCTTTGAGACCCACTGACAAAGGGGCCACGGGACCAGGTGTCGGATTCTCCTGCACCATTACCGAACTGTATATCACTCCTCCAGTGTGCGCGACACCGGTCTGAATATCGACCCGACCGCGCAAGCGTACATATATTATGTGCCGGCTTAATTTGACTCATTAGGGCCACTTTTATGGGGATAAATTAGTTTATACATGATCGAAATCTGATTCGACCGGCGGCGGCGCGGCATCGTGAACGACCGTGCACGGACGGGCGGCTTTTCGAGCATCTCGATGCCTCCGGCCACTTCGCGATCTATCTATCTTGCGATCGTAAAAAGTGTAGCATGAAGCGAGATTTATTACGAACATCGTTAGTCATAGTTAGTCGTTCTTATTAATTTGATGGCGCGCGATACGATTTTTTTTTCGTGAACGTTGTGGGAAGCTTAACGTTGTTTAACGTCGCCCGAAATACATTTCGGTCTTTATGATTTTATGATACCTTTTCAGAAAAACGGAGAGAAGCTTCGACACCTGCCCCGACTGTGGGTTTGGGTTTGTTGGACTCAATTTCACTCTTTTCAGAAAGTCGACAATCGAATCCACTCGAGAGCGAAAAGCGACACTTCGGCCGCGTCCTCTGGAACCTTACAACGATTTAAACAACTTCGAATGCTCCACAGTATATGGAGCACAATGACGCGTCAAATCTTTTATGGATGGGTCCTTTAGTATGACGATGGAACGGGGTGTTGATCTATTCTCCCGATTTGCTCGGGCAAGAACATCCGTATTTACGAAACCGCACGCTTAAATAAGGATCAAAACTTAAAAATCGGATAAAGATTGCGTAGCGCTTAAAAAAATTACAATCAAATTTATCTCAAAAATTACTTAAGTAAAAGTATCAACATCTCTCTTTTTACAAGTTACTGCACAAGATTCATGGTTCATATATAAGCAAGAATATAAAATCTTCTTGGAAGAAATTATAATCTTGAACAGACATAATTTGCTTATATAAAGAGAAAAATTTTCTTCATGTAAGCAAATTATGTCTGTTTAAGATTATAAATTCTTCTAAGAAAATTTTATATTCTTGCTTATATATAAAATAATGAATTCTTGTGTAGTATTGATTTGATACTAATTTTTTTTTCTGTGTGTGTGTGCACACAAAAATATCTGGAAATTAAAACGATGGAACGGAGAGAAAAGGATTTTAATATCTTTATTAAAAAATATTTTATATGTAATATAATTTAACACATATAATATAATAATAAATAACTAAATTTAACTCTTTTACGAGCATATCTTTTCGATACTTTGACTTAAGAATACTTCGAGTACATTTAGATATCGCGTGGTATAATAAGCTTATAGCTTATGTACAGACAAATGCGAATCTAAAGGAGCTGAAAATACGTATTTCGTAGCCATAAGAATTCACTTGCAAAGTCTCGGTGCTACCGGATCAGTATGTATGATCCATAAAGCACATATGACCTTTTACTTTCAGCCTGATCTATGCATGTATCTCCCACGCGTGGATACACAAGCCAGACGTGTATTTCTCGACTGGGCATTCTTCGGCATCTGAATAGCTTCACGGAGGAAAATCGCCTTCGGAAGGGCCTCACGCCCTCGACAATACGGCAATCTCGAGACGATGCCCTACGAAGAGACGCGGAGAAAGAGAGAAAGAGAGAGAGGAAGAGAAAAAGGCGGATAAAAGTAACTCAAACGATTCGTTTCACGTCTATTGTAGATCGTTCGAAAGATCAGTTTTTGAGCGAAACGCCAGAAAAGTGGCCCCCTTTTTCGCAGCTAGGCATTCGCATAATTGCGATTTAAGAGGCACGGAACAGCTGCGACCGCCCGACAATGGCGCAGCCACTCGAAACGGACAATCGAACAATTTGGACTCCACTGTTGTGTAGTAAAAATCGCGCGAAAGATTTTCCAGACGAAATGACGACCGCCCTGAAGTCGGGAGATTTATGAGCTACTAACAAACATGACTTTTCCACCTTCCGTAAACTTGGATTTTAATACGAATAATTATTTTCACGAATCTACAAATATTTAATGTTTACTTGAAAATAAACTTTATTTTCTTCTGATAAAAAAAACGATAAAAAAACTATTAAAATTTTTATCTTAGATAATACGTATTTTTAAGTGTTCTATATTTTATATCTATTCTTATATTTTATATATTTATTTAAAAATAAAATATTTTTTAAGATAAAAACTATTTTTCAGGGTAAAAGACATCCGCTAAGTATATTATGACCAAAATTCATTTTAGAATTATGTTCAAGTAATGTGATGTAAAATATTTTGAATTCTCATTACGGCAAATTATCTTTTCTTACTTCGTACTCAGTCCCTAATGATCAGCTGAAAAAAAGAGATAAACAAGACGAATCTCGACATTTCTTCTATTTAATCCAACTGTATTATTTCACAGAGAGTTGAGGACACGATTCACCACGCACTTGCGAACCATCTAGTTAATTAAGAAGACAGCTGGTTTATTAAGACATACCTAACTTCTGTGTTTGTCTCTCATTTTCGTTGCATCCTTCATTTCCTTTCGTTTGCCACCCTCTTTCGTGCAAACGATGAGTGTGACAGAGAACGAAAAAAATTGGCAGACGTTAAACGCAGACATAAATGATAGCATGACACGAATAAGAAAATAACTAACTGTAGATATTTTATGTGTGTGATATACACAAGCTTAGTTATGCAAGTTTTAGTCATGCATAACAAAAAAATTGAAAAAAAATTGAAAGAGATGAAAGTGGCTCCTGAAATCGTCATTCATTACTAAAGACGTGAAACATTTAGAAAAATTATAATAAATCAATCTCCATTTTTTTCTCAATTTCAAGAAACGGAGGTACATTTTATTCTTCAAACTATTTAATATTATATTTATCAATACTCTACTGAAATATTGTATGCTTGTAAGAATAATGCCTATTTCCACCAACGCAGATTAACTTTAATCTTAGTTCAACTTACTCTTTATCTTTCTTTAGTTCTAAGGATTGAAATAAGATAAAGAGTAAGTTAAACTGAGATCAAAGTTAATCTACATTGATGGAAATGGACATAAGTTGCGTTATAAAATTTATAAATAGGAATAGATCGAAGATGCCACTTTTCGGTTTGGTGCATTATTATTCCGAACTCTACATAATCTTATTTTAAAAAAAAGGCGCTCGAATAATCAGGCAAAGAATGAAATTTCTTCCATCCGCAATCGGGCACTGGAACAAATCCGGATTAAGACCAAGCACGAAACATAACCATCGTGCTTTTTTTTCTTTATTGTCATGTGTCCCACGCGAGTCCCGTTCCTACGAAAGACTGGAGACTTAGTCGAGTCATCACACGCTCAAAAGCCCACCTAGTCAATTAAGACGACAGGCCACGGTGTGCTTCTTTTTCACGCTCCCTCGGTCGCGCACGTCCGCGACGCGGGAACGAATTGGTTCGCGCGAGAAGACACGAGAAAGATGAAGTAGACGCTTAGGAATACCACCTAACGCCAAACACGATGTCGGCGGATGACCTAGCTCGCGCGGATCCCCGCGGCTCGAGGCGGC
>QKQZ01002300.1:0-12859 GCA_003595255.1 Solenopsis fugax | reverse complement strand
TGTGTGTTTATTTTTTTTTATTGTGTGCAACTTTTCTTAATAATACTATATATCCTTTTCTGAGTAAAACAGCGTCTTAACAACAGCTTTTTACATTTTTTTCATCTTAAAACACAAATTTCAGAATATTCCCGGACTGATTACGAATNCTTGTTCTGAAAACGCTGAAGCAATAAAATTCTCTATTGTGTGTTTATTTTTTTTTATTGTGTGCAACTTTTCTTAATAATACTATATATCCTTTTCTGAGTAAAACAGCGTCTTAACAACAGCTTTTTACATTTTTTTCATCTTAAAACACAAATTTCAGAATATTCCCGGACTGATTACGAATTATCCCGGGCTTGGTGTCATTCGAAATACTTGGCACTGGTCGATATTTTTATATGTAATTCAATGCAAGTACATTTCCGTGTTTTATCTATAACGGCATTGTGAAGGGGGAGGTTCAACCTTTCAAACCGTCCAACTTTTTTTTTTTTAATGAATACAGGACTCAGGAGACACAAAAGAGAAACGTAACGAATTGCCCCGGTCTTACCTATTTATTTAAATGAGGATATATGCTTCTCTAGTTAAAATAACTTTCGCATTACAACTATCTTTTATTTTTTAATTATTTTCTTCTATTTTCGAGATTCTCTATAATAATGGGAGATAATTTGTACACGTATGCGATTTTCTACACGTTCATTAAAAGAAGTCGACTTTGATCAAATCATTTCCTTTGAATTAAATTAAATATTAGTATTAAATAATTTATTTTTAAACTTAGAACATATTTTTTTAATGAAGATGTTAAAAAAATTTAATAATATTAATTCAAAATTAAACAAATTTTTTTTAGTGTATAGAGGAGAGTGGGGTAAATCGGACCTAGTTGCAGTTTTTGCTCTCTATAAGACACAAATAAAGTCCGATCATAAAACTGAAGGTATCATTGGAAAGATAATTTAATTGCCTTCATTTTTGCTTAAGACCATTTTGACGTATCTCTCATCTGTGTTGAACTATAAAGGAAAATGTAAAAACGTTTTTTCTGGTCCGATTTGGAACCAGTAGTTCCAAATCGGACCACCCCCTGGTACAAATCGGATATTCGTATTTTTATGGATTTTTAGATAGAATTTTTTAATGTATTTTTGTTAGAATTGAGTAAAAACTGATAATTTGGCGATCAAGCATAAAAATTTTATTCAGAAAAGAAATTACTGACAGTTTATATTATTAGAATTGAAATAAAAAAAATTCAATTAATTCGAGTCTGATGACTCATGATATTTTACTGATTTGAAATGAACTGAAATTTTTATGCGCGGAATCAGCTCAGTGGACGGCGGTGATAAAAATTGGTTTCCGGCGGGAGGGAAGTAGAAAAACGGACGCTGGTTATAATTATAGATGTATTTATTTCTATTCATTAACTGAACACGAATCTTTATACATTAGTATGACACGGACGCGGTACTTGTAACAGTGAGACGGCCACGCTAATGGTACATAGAAACGCGGATCTTACAAGAATATGTGACGGACGTGGTACTTGTAACAGTGAGACGGATACGCGGCCGATACGGAAATGCGGTAATTATCGCGATATGTACGCGGGTCCCGACTACGGCCGTAGTCTTCGCGTTCTTTTGTGGCGAAGTTTAATTTGGCGCTTTGCGCCTGTGGCCGTTTAAAGCCCGGCCAGGCTTCCGATTGATGTCCGCCGGGTATGATGCACTTTTAGTGCCTTTTGGGGGGGTGCATCGTTACAGATTTAATGTTCCTTGGACCAAATCTGGTCAGCTTAATGATTTTCCATTTTTTATATCGAGAACAGCAAGCTGAAGCACTTGTATTTCTATTGTGTCTGTTTTTCGTTTATAAGTGCGGCTCATTTTTCACTAAAAAGCCAAAAAAAAAAACATAAACATAAATCGTGAAAAGGTTTCCTCCTATGGCATACACGAGTATATGTAGGTCCGATTTGGACACCCAAAAAAAACGTCCGATTTGGACACGGGTTCTTTTAAACTTTGGAACAAATTTTACAATAAACTACAAAAATGATTACAAAACGCTTGATATTTTTGAATTCTACATTCTTTAATTATCTTAAATCAATTATCTTTCAAATTTATAACACCTTTTAAATAATAATTTACAAGGATTTTCTTTTTTTAAAAAATTTTCGCACGTTGACTGAAAATACATATTCGCGTCTATTCCGTGAAGATTATGACAGAGAACTGTCAAACTGTTGTCACATGTTCGGTGTCTTATAAGGACTTTACATTATAAATGGCATGCAAATCTGCTTAACCGTATTCATTTAAATTAAATAGGTCCGATTTGGAACACGGTCCGATTTACCCCACTCTCCCCTATGTTGAATCATTTATTATACACTCAGAGAAAAATTAATACTAGTGACAACTTTAGAAATGACAATTAAACAAGTTTTATATACAGAATTAATTTACATTGGTCAATAGAATATTTTTTAGTTATTGCAACTAAAGTTACACAGTAATAATTATAAAAAATAATAGTTTGTATAACGACAACAATATTTGTGCAACTATTAGTTTATAAGAAATGAAATAGCACTTTAATTACATTATAATTACATAGTTATGTAGACTTTACTATAAATTATGACAATTACATACTTCCAGTTTATGTACGGCTGATTAAGTATTGCGACCGGAATAACTGTAATGTGTTTTTTCTCTGAGCGCATGAAACATTGTAGGAAAATTATTGAAAGGTTACTGAAATAATCTGAAATCTTTCTGAAATAGCTGGTCGTAATCTTCTGAACACAACAAAAATTAAACATTATTTCTAAATATAAATAGATGATGGTGAAATAAATTGCCTACTACGGTCATAGCTGGATCTTATTGCTTTATATATACAATCTTCAAATTCACCGAATTTGAAGATTGTATATAAAATCACACAAGTAAATATAAAGCAATCAGATCCAGCTATGACCGTAGTAGGCAATTTATTTCACCATCATCTATTTATATTTATACATTAGCGGTCAAAAACTTCTCTCTAAATTATTTCTAAAGTTTCTTTAAATTTAAAGTATTTCAAAAATATTTATATTTATTATATTCAGAGGATTACAAATATTAGAAAGTTACAAAAAATTATATATAAAATATAATTAGTGTTTAGTTGGTTGTTTTATTGTTTTTATTTAATTGTACGTCAGATTTCCAATCTAGAAGTTCTTAGGGCTCCCTAGCTCTATTCCAAAAATCATCTGCAAAAATGCTCAGTGCCCTGTTAGCATATCGAGTCAAGGCATTCCAGAAGCATTCCCGTTCAATCATTTACCAGATTTCCAGTCTAGAGACAATCATGGAAAACCTTATCTCCAAGATAAGGAAAACTGTTTAGAGCCTTTTGAGAAGCCCGGCCAACATTACTAGTTAGGGAATGCCATGATGATTTCTGGATAGATACTGTTCAGACATTGGGTATGCCATGATAAATTTCTATTTGGATAGATATATGCCTCGAAATATAATTTAATATGATTTAAAACGTCATGAAAACGTTGCGATGATATCATAGTTGAATTCTAAATTTTGTTCTACAGATGTTTGTGATCTCGTCAACATAGTAAACGATATTCACGGTCTTCATCTCCTCTTCTACTCGATGTATTGCTTCATCGTGGCTGTGGAAACACTATTCAAATTTTACATATTTTTCAACACTATAGTAGCAGAACCCTTTGTGATACCAAAGATAGTCATTTGCATTGTGTCTGTCACGCAATTTTGTTTGATTTGTTGGATTTGCACTCTCGTGCGTCAAGAAACCAATAGGACCGGGAGGATCATATACAAAATTATATTGAAATGCAAACCTGTATATGCAAATCTTGATAAGAACGAGGCGAGTAATCTATCAAGTCTAGAAGTGCGATCTCCATTGGAAGATCTGGACGGCGAGCAAAGTTTCAATCAGAGCAGCAGTCATAGTCTGAGTTACGTCGACATTGAAAATCTCTTGCGTAAAAATCTGGATCGAAAGTGTGTCACAAAAGAGATCAATGATTTCTCGATTCAATTGCAACAGCATCGAATAGCATTTACTGCCTGCGGTTTCTTCGAAATAAGAAATAGTTTGTTCAAAGGTGTAAGTGCATTTATTTATTTCATTACAGTTTTCATGAAATTTGTTTCTTTTGAATAACGATTTATAAAAATAAATAATAATTATAAATAAATAATAATTGTAAATAAATAATAATTATGATTTCAATTAAATGAAGTAAACTTGTTTTTTAGTTTGTCGGGTTGATCATCACTTATCTAATAATCGTCGGTCAACTTGATCAACAATCTGACCAAGATTTCAGTAGACTAGAATGGCATCTTTGGGCATTGAGAAGGGAATTTCGTGAATTGTTATTTAAACTGAACCAAACAGAAGAGTAGAAATAACAAGTAAAGAATCTGTTACGTCAGATACTTAAAGATTTATTTTCGGGATATTATGGAGAGATATGGTAGAATGGTAGGACATTTCGGAAACCAGTTTAGTAGATCAACGCTGCATGGCGCATCGTACTAATCTAAGTGTTATAAGATTTGCCACAAATTTTCATTATCTAATCTACATGAAAAAATTAATAAGTCAGCACCGAGATTATTTTATTGTAGATTTAAAAGTTTTTCTATTTAAGAATAAAATATTCTTCCCCCAACATTGAATGAATCACTATTTTTCCCAATAAATAACCTATTTAAGCAAGATTTTGAGCCTTACAAAATATTGGAGTTCATCTATTTTTTTACTTTAGATACGTTGACGATATCGTGATGGCAGTTCCAACTAAATTGATTGATTCCACTTTAATGACGTTTAATTTTCTTTCTACCCTAGAATGCCATTTACGATAGGGGTTGACAAGTCGAAGTATTTAGATATTACTATTATTAAGAATAACAATTTTTTAATTTTTGATTGGTGTCATAATCCTACATTTCTAAGTAAATATGTACCTTTTTTTATCGACCAATTTTTTATCGGCTCACCCTTTGTTACAAAAAAAACTGACAATCATGGTGATGGCTGAGAGCATTTTTATTATCATATTTAAAATTCCATAAAAAGAGTATTGAGTTTATAATTGATGCTCTTTTACATAACAAATGACTACTCTGCTATACTTATTTTTAGACAATAAATACTCGTCTTAAAAAAATCATTAATTCATAAACACATACTTAAAAGAATAGCTAACAGTAAGAGAAACGTACTACTATCTAAATTTCTAATCAGTGAAATCTTGATTTACACTGCTATACTTATAATTGTGATCAATCAGTGATTATTCACTGTCTTTTAGTGATTCGGCTTAACAGGGGGGTTCTCTTACGGAAACAGTGTATTATTACTAATTTGACTATCGGAATGAGTGTATTATCACTGGAAGGCAGTGTATAAATCATTGATAGATGTAGTTATACCACTGAAATAAGGTTTACTGTCTGTATTAGTTTTAATTGGAGCTCTTTTGTGTCTTTTCTGACGTAGATTGGCAACACTCGCTACACTTTAGTTATTTAGTTATTTTTCGTTTTGTTGGTACTCACCTCTAGACTTTATTTTCTGTTCTCACGTTTTTCGCGCCACGCCTTTTATGTAACTTGTGATATGCCTTTTTCATTTGTAATATCAGCACAAAATAAAGTGTTAAAACTCACAGTCTATCAATGAATAATACACTGATTCCGATTTAGAGAGTACTAAAGAAGGAGTTTCTTGGTTTTTGTTACCATATATTCCCATAATATCTAATAAAGAAGACCATTATAAATAATTGAAATGTAAAATTGTCTTTTTTCAGTCTCAATGAGTTAAGCAGGTTTATTACAATGTAGAAGGATGTTCTCTCTAGGAACTTGAAGAAAAATGTTGTTTATAAAATTGCATGTAAAGATTGTGATGCGTCATATGTTGATCAGATCTGTAAGAAATTAAAAACGAGAATTACGGAATATCACAATCACATCAATTTCAATACCGCTAATCATTCTGTAATTATTAAACACAGAATAAAATGTAATCACGAGTTTACTTTCGAGGACATCAAAATTTTGGATAATGAACAGTTTCTAAGCAAGCGGTTAATGTTTGAAATGCTTCATCACATTTAGTTGTAAAAGAACAATTTAAATTTGCAAACGGATACCGAGTGTCTGCATTATGCGTACCTATCTTCATTGAAAAAAATTTTTTTATTTTGTTTTATTTAATTGATGGACATTATGTAATTTATTTTAGTTTTTTAAATGACTGACTCATTATTATTTTATTCACATTTTATTGTCCAACATTATACTTTATATGTTTGTTACCTTACTGTTCTTATTTATTATTTATATTTTGACATTTCTTTCCTTGTGTTCTGTTTATTTAACCGAATTGACTCTTTAAAGTTCAGTTATTAGTTTACTTTGATACAGCAAGCACGTCTCTTTGCGGAGGGTAGTTTTTTATAATAAATTAATCCACTTGAATATTTAGTAGAAAGTTTTTCGAAGATATTTATTATCCAAGGTATTCACTAGCTTTCATCAGTCTCTTTGGGTGAGCTACTTTGTGATAATCTTATTTATTGTTATTGTTATTTTGAACAGTATATACAAAATTTGCAGCGAGTTTTTTCATTTCTCTTGATACCATGACGTATGAAGATGCCACTTTAAACCGTGTAACTTCGTTTTTTGGATTGATGATTGCTAGACAATTTTTTTTGGAATTTTGTTGTTGAGTACGCTGAGGATGACTTCAAAGCGAGTCGAAACGTTCGTTTGTTTAATCAGATTAAAGATGAATAAACATTGTTAAATATTAATTTTGCCTCGCGCATCAATATCTATGCTGTACACTCATTAGCCTTTATTTGATTATTTTGTTATTTAAAAATAAATTGCTTAGATCATATAAATATAAGAGTAGGTGGGGTAAGACAGGACCATTAAGCTTTGAGAATGAATAAAAGTTAGGTTTTCATAATTAACGAGTCATCTTTATCTTTATAATATTCTTTGGACATTTGTCTTTCTATATATTTATCATTAAAATAAAATTTTAAAATATTATAAATTTATTTAATAAAAACCAAAAAGAGACGTTTCTCCCCATCTTGCCCGACGGGTGAGGTAAGATAAGGTATCCTAGCGGGTAAGGTGGAATACCTATGCGTTTTCAGAATAATTTTTTCTCATACGTTTCTTTGACTATTATAATTTTAGTTTGTATTCTTCTTGCTCCCTTTTTTTTCCTCTATCTGTTTCCTCGCTGTTATATCTTTTTGTAGTCATAAGGAAATCGCAAAAAAATACAAATTATGGTCTCAATAACGCAGCTGTCTACTTCGCAGACTCGTGGGTAACTTTTCAATGATTGAGAAGTCGCATCCAACGCGTATACTCGATTGTGACTTCTGCATTCGAATCGTGCGATACAGGGGATTCCTCGTCTTACCTCCATTCCCGTTCTTGTTTCACCTTCCCCTAATTCGAATATGATCTGAGAATAGCAATGAAATGTGATGTATGTACATACGTGTTATGAATGGGCGCGTTCAGCAGACTCAACATGTTGGGGTATTCTTCTAGATTATTTAATCAATCTTTAAATCTAGAAGAACGCACTAATAACAACGAACGCTTATTCATTTGTTGAGTCTTTTGAATACGCCTATTTTCGCATATTCGGCTTTTAGAATCATGGCTATATTGCTATGTAATTGCTACATATTAATACGCAAAGATTAATAAAATTAATTTAAGATAGTATGCGAAAACCTTATTGTCACGAGTATCTCCAATTACTTTTTCATCTGTTTAAAGTGCTCAAACAAAATTACTAAAAATTCACGAACATACTTTTTTCTGTTTCAAAGATAAATATGTCTTCAGTTTGAAAAAAGAATATAGTATAAATATTCATTAACGACTTATTAAATTTAAATTAAAACAGAAGATTATAAATCGAACCAGGTATAAGTTAATATTAATAATAATGACTACTATTAATAATGATTAATGAAGATCACAATTAATGTATAACGTACAAATTGCTCAACAAAAAGTGAAAAGACTGTAATTTGTTTCTGTCCGGAAAATAATGTAAAAAATTCTTTTTAATTTCTGTGCAAAGTATTAGTAGACATACGGTACAAAATAATGTTAATATTTAAATTATTGCAACATAAAAATTCTAATGTTTTAATAATGTAATGTCATAACACATCTATCCACTTACGAAAAATAAAATTTTACTTTAATTATCTTAATTTGTTCTAATCATTGACCATTATATTTCCTTGTTTGCATTTGCAAGGGCAAATATTAATTAACTACTTTTGTTAATTAATTTAATTAATTGTTAAAATAATACTTTACTGTTTCTAATAAAACGCATTAATTAACTAAAACTGCTGTAGGCTTATAAAGGGCACGCAATCTAATGTTGCACAAGTAAACCGTTCCTCATTCTCTGTGAAGCACCAGAGAAAATTCACGACATACGCGTTCGTCAAAGTGCTTTGTTTCTGAAAAAATTTACTATTTTTTCAAAAAAATATTTTATATCGTAAGGATCTATAGTATGTAATCAGCAGTCATACTCTGTAAAATGCATCGATTAGCAAGAAAATGAAGGAGGAAATCCGAGTACCAGTGAAAGCCAATTCGCTGTTGATAGAGCTCATCTTACGTCCAATAACGTACACCTCTTGGTTTCTAGGCGTCGGTATAGCACATCCGCGAAAGTGTCCCAAAACTATAACGCTAATAGTACGTATAATTTACATGACTATGTATTCTATTGGCATACTATACAAAGTAAGAAAATACTTCTATTATATTCATAAATATTCAACATAGTAAACAGCATACAATACCTACATATATTAATGGCTTACGTATCAGCCTATTATTACGTTTATCACGGAATCAGGCAGTACAACAAGTGGCCAGAGTTGATGGATAGATTGAAGGCGCTCGATCAAAAGATCAAGAAAGAAATATTCATGAATGACAAGTCTATAAAAATTGTCGAGGCGCTAGCAGTTTTCGCGACCATTTGCTGTTTCAGCATTCCCGTTATGTTTTACTTTTACCTCATTAATTAGTCATTTTTACCGTTAAAAGATCTGTTTGTCTTAATGCTTTCAAACGTGATGTTAGCTCAGTCGTCGTTTAATAGCTTCGTCTTTGACATTGTTGTCTATGTGTTATATTGCAGATTTCAAACGCTAAATAAATTGATTGGCCAGTTGGATAAGTTATCCGATGTGCTCGCATTCAAGATTAGACGCATCAGAGAATTGCATACCGGTAAGTTTTTGAGATTACTATTTGTTATATAATCCGATAATATAGAAATATGCCTCGAAAAATAATTTAATATGATCTATAAAAGGGTTGCAATGATATCATACACTGAGAGAAAAAACTGTAGTGATGGCAACTATAAGTGGACAACCATATAAATTTTGTTAATATAATTATAATATATAGTTAAATGGACTATATTGTAGTTATTTCAACCAAGTTAATGGTTAAGAAAACTAATAAAAAATAGTTGTAGTATACTAAATATATAATATAGTAATTATAACTATTTTTTATTAGTTTTCTTAACCATTAATTTGGTTGCAATAACTACAATATAGTTCACTTAACTATATATTATAATTATATTAATAAAATTTGTATGTTTATCCCCTTATAGTTGCCATTACTACAATTTTTTCTCTCAGTGTAATCGAAATTTAAATTCTGTTCTACAGATATTTGTGATCTCGTCACCATGGTAAACGATATACACAGTCTTCATCTCCTTTTCTTCTCGACATATTGCTTTATCACGGCTGTGTTTACACTGTTCCATTTTTACACTTTCTTTATCTTAGGCATGACTGAAATGTTTTTATTGCGAGGGATATTTCCTTGCATTATGGTTGTCACGCAATTCTATTTGATTTGCTGGATTTGCACGCTTGTGCGTCAAGAATCCAATAGGACCGGAAGGATCCTATACGAAATTATATTGAAATGCGAACCTGTATGTGCAAATCTTGATAAGCAGAAGGCGAGTAATCTATCGAGTCTAGAAGTGAGACCTCCACTGGAAGATCTGAACGACGAGCAAAGTTTCAATCGGAGCAGCAGTCCCAATCTGAGTGACGTCGATATGAAAATTCTCTTGCGTAGAAATCTGGATCGAGAATGTGTCACAAAAGAGATCAATGATTTCTCGATTCAACTGCAACAGTATCGAATAGCATTTACAGCCTGCAATTTCTTCGAAATAAATAATGGTTTGTTCAGAGGTGTAAGTGCATTACTTATTTATTTTATTACAATTTTCGTGGAATTAGCTCCTTTCGAATTTCAATTTAATAATAGTTATGAGAACAATTAAATGAAGTAAACTTGTTTTTCAGTTCGTCGGGTTGATCATCACTTATCTAATAATAGTCAGTCAACATTTTCTACAATCTGCTAATGATTTTCGCGAAAAATTTGATGAAAATTTTCGCGAACTAAAAACGGATATTTTGGAAATGAAAAAGGAAATTCTTGAAATGTTTTCAAAAGAAAATCAAACGGACTTGCAGTATTAACGAGTAAATATTCTGTTATTTCACTCAGAGATTAATGTTCGAGATATTAGGAAGAAGTATGGTTCGGAAACTAGGATATTAGCTCGGTGATGTATCGTACTAGTCGAAATGTTATAAGATTTTCCACAAATTTTTATTATCTATCCTATATAAAATAATTAATAACTAACACCGAGAGTATTTTATTCTAGACCTTTGAATTTTTCCATAATAAGAATAAAATATTCATTTTTCAACATGGAAATCAAAGGAATCACATGTTTATCTGGATAGAGAGTGTGTCACAAAAGAAATCAATGATTTCACAATTCAACTGCAACAGTATCGAGTAACATTTACAGCTTGCAATTTTTTTGAAATGAACAATACTCTATTTAGTGGTGTGAGTATATAATTTATTCATTACAATTTACTTAGAATTAACTCCCTTTGAATTGCAATAAAAATAATAATTATGAAAATGATTAAATAAAGTAAATGTAGTACTTTTTTTCAGTTCGTCGGGATGATCATCACTTATCTAATAATCGTCAGCCAAATTGATCGGGAATCTGACGAAGATGTTTGCGAACAATTTTATGAAGATTTTGACAAACTAAAAACGGTTATTTTTAAAATGAAAAATGAAAGTTTTAGAATATTTTCAAATCAAAATCAAATGGACTCGCAGAATTAACAAGTAAAGATTCTGTTACGTTAAAACATCAGAGATCCATTTTCGTAATATTAGGGAGAGGTATGGAACGACGGTTTTAAAACCAAGCTAGTAAGTCAACGCTCGGTGGCGTATCGTATTAATCTATATGTTATAAGATTTGCCACAAATTCCAATTGTTTAATCTATATGAAAAAAATTAATTACACAGCACCAACATTATTTTATTCCAGACTTAAGAGCTTTTCCATTTGAATAAAATATTCTTCTTGTCATAATAATGGATTCTTCACAATCAGAATCTTTTTCCTATTAATAACCTATTTAACACTTGGAGCGTTAAAAAATATTAGAGTTTCTCTACCCTTTTACTTTACATACGTTGACATCGAACTGGCAGTTCCGACTAAATTGAATGATTTCATTTTAATGACGTTTAACTCTTTCCACCATATATTGCAATTTATGATAGAAATAGGGATTAACAAGATAAACTGTTTAGACATCATAATTAAAGAATAACAATTCTTTAATTTTTGATCGGTATCATTTTAAGGCAGATACCTTAATTGTTTATCGGTTCACCAAAAAAGAGGGACAATTATGAGAACAGTTAACAGAGCATTTTTATTATCCAATCCGAAACTCCATAAAAAGAATATTGGGTTTATTATTGATGCTCATTTAACTAATGACTACTTTGTTAAACTTACTTTGAGAGAGTAAATACTCGCATGAAAAAATTATTAATTCATACATACAATTGAACAAATACATATCAGTATGAGAACGTCTATACACTTACGAAAAGTATAATTTTGTTCTTTAATTACCTTAATTTGCCTTTATTATTGACTTATAATTCGTTGTTTGCACGTGCACAGCTTAATTAACTACTGTATTAATTACTTAAGTTAATTAATTGTTAAAATGAAACCTTATTGTAATAAATTAAATGCACTTATTTACTAAAACCGCGTTACGTTCATAAAGGATAACGCATTTTTAGAAAATTAAGTACGATTACGCACGCTATCTACTATTGCACATTCTTCATTCTGTGTGAAGCACAAGAGAAGATTCACGACGTACGTGTTCGTCAAAGTGTTTTGCTTCCAGAAGGAATTTACTGTTCTTTTAGAATATTTTATATCACAAGGATCTATAATATAATCAGCAGTCATACTTTGCAAAACGACATTTAACAAGAAAATCACAAGCGAAAATGGAGGAAGAAATCTATGTACAAGTGAAAGACAACTCGCCGTCGATAGAATGCATCTTACGTTTTTTATTATTTGCTTTTTATAATTTTTAAATATTTTAATGATAAAATTAAAGCTTATTTTTATATCCAACCATATATAATAAAGTGTCTTTCCCATGTACCATTTTTTAAAAATAATATCGAATTCCTTATATATGCACGCTATACATTCCTGTTCGTGCGTTCGATTCTTTTGCGCTGGAACGAATTTGTTTCGCTAATCGCGTATTACGCGAAAGAGCATTGAAGGCAAATCAGTATAGTACAATGAATA
>QKQZ01002298.1:0-44241 GCA_003595255.1 Solenopsis fugax | reverse complement strand
ATCTGACAAAATAAAGTCTACAATATTATATTAATTTTTTCCGAGAGATTTTTCTCAGTGTATTTTTAATCCTATTTCCTTCAAAGAAAATATTGTGTATTGAGTTTCAGTGATATAAAATATTCTATAAAATGACACGATCTGAAAAGCTTCCACGACCATCATTCATAGCGGATGTCGTTATCTCGCTCGTTAATAATCCAGTCGACGATCGGCTTCGTTTTCAGTGACGTGAGCAGTACTTCCCGAAAACGGTCTCGTTAGGGTGTGCCAATCGTTTCGCGTTTCCGCAATCGAGGTATCGCGGTCAACGTCGCTCGTTAGAAGCGCTTTTGCTTCTCGAGTAACGTTCAATCGTCTAATTAGCCCATCTACTCAGCTAGGAGAAGCTGAGGGGTGCTCGATGCGGCACCAACCGCATTTTCGATCGATGCCGCGATATACTCATCCTAGTAATTCACTTACCGCGATAATCGCAATCGACGATGATTGCGCGCGACTCATTGTCCACGCACGAGCGACTACATAACGCGGTTCTTATCTACGAACAAAACTGGAATGTATCCTGTGAATGTAAGCGGGAGAGGCGAGGACCGGAGAGAGAGGACGCGCATTAGGGACAATGGGAGAAACGCGAGAGTCAAGTTGTTGAACTGTAATGCCGATCGCGATGTGTTGCAGCGGCGAGTGTGTAGTGAGAGGCGTTGATTGCGATTACTCTCGCGGGTAATTATGCAACATGGTGCGCCCGCGAAATGCAAACGTTCCCTTATCGTTGCTCTGTTACAGCCAATCCATGCATCGCGTATCTCGGAGTGATAATAACTCGGCGTAGCGAGTGGCTTAAGTTCTAACCGATATGGTTCCCGGCTTCGTTTGGGAGTGTACATAGGTGTTAGCGGATTTACCTATCTACTGATTAGCTAGATATCTTAACTAAATGTGTTTCCCGCGATTGTGACGCTTACATGTGGCCTCGAACAACATCTTTGGAGAATATGTGCCAGTATTCCAACTCCAGCAGAGTGCGTTTAATTCATACGATTGAAATAATTAAACGTATGAGAGAGAAAGAAACAGATTAACCTTCTGCACTTAATGTCTATTTTCGTAAGAGATTAATAACGCGTAAGATTCACGATCTTCGAACATTTTTCGATAAGAGTTTATAGAGCGCTGATGTTTCTTACATACATATATCAAAGCTGCGATCGCTGACAGGCAAATAACTCGGTCAATTCCAGTTGTATTATCACTTTTCAAGTATCTCAATGGAACTAGTTCATTCGGCAGCTTACGCCTCGTTAGTACCGAATAGGCAGCAGCATTATGAAGCAGAACGCTTCAGTGGAATGAAGTGTTTGCAATCATTCAGAATGCATTCATCCGATTTTGAGCCTTAAGTAGTCGAATGAACAAAACTACATATTGTATTGAAATATAAGAGTTGAATGAGAATTAAAGAAAGAAATATGCTTTAAGCTAAAGAAATTCTTCAGCTTGAATGTCAAATTTCTTCACTATACTGATATTTATGAAATGTATTACATATGGAATATTTCTTGTGTTTCAGTGTAGTAAAGCCGGTTGCGGAAGAAAGTTACGTCCGACGAATCGAATTCACGGTGCAAATTGGTGCGTTGGGAAACAGGTATTTATAATAATAGAGTGTAATAGCAAACGTGCAATTTGCATGCTGCACGTTATGGGCAGCGAGAATGCGAAGCATAATGTATAAACTTTAATTACGTCGCTTCAACTCGAAATTAGAATTGTACTTAAGTTTTAATTGGATCGATTGTCATTGTTGCAGTAAGGCAAAGTTGTGCATCATGATTGGCTTTTCAATTTTAGAGTACTCCAATTGCGTTTATATTCCACCGAAACTATTATGCAGTTAGCGGAGTTTATAATAAACGTAATAAAGTTATACGAGATGCTGGCTCGCCTTAAAACATCTCGCGATAATATCGCGCCGCGACGACGGCCGGCGGAAAAAAAGGGTGCCGTCATGAAAATCGTAGGCTATATCGCGAGAGCTGAGAGAGGCGGCCGCCTCTCTCGTCTCTACGAGGAAATTATTTCCAACATTTTTCACGCTCGCCGACACCAAAGACACCGTTCTGTGCTCACGTTGGTTTCCGCCTGCGAAACCGAAAAGATCGCGCGCAAGGCGGTAAAATGCGTTTCAGTTTTCGATTTAAGAGTAAGAATAGGAATACTCTATTCTGAAGCTCCGCCGATTTCCATTTGCGCGAGGGGGGAAAAAACGCGCCATGCGGAAAAAAACGTTTTTGCTCCTTTCATTCAGCCACGTTCATAAACCTGATAGCAGTATCCATTTTTAAATAAATTTCTTTTTTTAATAGTGAAGGTTCTATTCTTTGGTAGTATTAATTTTCCGATTGTAAAAAGAATGCAGAATGTAGATAAAAAGGTACTTGTTTTGATTGTTGATCTAGGTAAATAAAATTAGCGCAAATAATATTAGCAGTCCTCATTTTCAAACAAAGACTCCATTATTATTTCATAATAATGGTAAGCACACGGGAGGGACTAACTCCTTGCCTCAAAGATCAATTCTCTAAATCGGAATCAGTGTATTAATAATAATTCATTGAATAGTCTGATTTCAATGGTACATTTATAACTATATTAATCAATGATATATGCACTGTTTTTCGGTGACAATACACTGATTCCTTCTTAATCGAAATCACTGAAATATACAGTGAACTGATCACAGTTATACACTGTTAGAAATTTCTTAATGGCTTTTAATTAACATGTAAAGGAAGCTTGGTTCAAGCCCGTAAATGAAAAGTAATGCAGTATATGAATATTCATTTACTAATGTCGCAAATTTTATTAACGTTTGTATTACTTGTTTGTATTATTTCATTTACGTTTATATTAAAAGTATATTAAATTTCAGTACACTCCTATATTTTAATTCACTTAAACCTAATTTCATTAACATGTACATTAAAAATCATTTCAATTACGAGTGATTTAAATATCATTCACCATTGTATATTAAAAGTTCATGGAATTTCATGACATTTTTAACAGTATAAATATAGCACTGCAAATCAGTAAGATTTCACAGATTCAGATTTCATAGAGAACGATCGATCCTAAACGGTTTTCTGTTCGCAAGGAGAGAACACGCAAGGCGGGAAAGTTGGCGTTTCGATTAACGATCGATGCGCCAGGTACCATGTGATCCTATCGTCGAAATCAGAGCGCACTTTCGACTGCGACGCGATCGGGCGAAACGTGCCGCCGTAAAACGCCGGGCTATCTTACGTTATTGCACATGACGGACGTGTTTCGCCGGCGTACGGATCGACAGATGCATACTTGCCGTAGATATTGTCTCGTGTCTGAAGCAGCTGGCCGGGAATATTGAAATATTAATAGAATATCGATGAGGCGGAAGGTACGGCGCGAAGAGAGCGGCAGAGCGGGGGAGCCGCCAAAATTCGGTTACGGCGGCTCGCCGCGGGCTGGCCAGTCCGCAAAATTTCGAATCGTGACGATTATATGACCGACAACCGTTCCGCACAGACTACGCGCCGCGGCGCATTTCGATCGAGCCGCATTACAGCTCTCTCTCTCTCTCTCTTTCTCTCTCTCTCTTGCTCTCCCCTTTCTCTCTATCTGTCTCTAATCGGATTTTTTAGACGGACGCACACTTGTTGCGAGAGCATTGTTCGCGGCAGACTATGCGGAACGCCGACGTCGACGGAGGGCTAGAATGCAAATCAGGTCGTCGCTCGCGGCGGCGCTCCGATTAGCGTCGACGATCGATCGAGCGGGTTTTAATTATTAAACGCGTGTTTAGATCGCCCGTGAATAGTCGTACATATCATCGCGGGAGAACCTTCGGAGTGCCGCTTGTTTTCGAAGAGCACGCCTCGCATTCACGCGATGACGCGCGTTCGGAGCTATAAAGAGGGAGTTGACGAATTCGTAAAATCCGTTCGCGCAATATTAAGTAGCGCGAGTAGTGGATTCTTCTCAAACTCTTTTATAGAACTGCTCCAAGTTTTACGGCATAATTAATCGCTGCAGTGATTGATAATGAGAGAGTTATAATTAATGGTTGGCTGATGAATTATTGAAAAAATTGAACGTCGTGTGACGCGGATAATATACCTTGTATTACGTTCTAACGTCGGGGATTATCGCGAACGTCGGGAGAGACGCTTGCTGCTTGGACACCATGCACACTTGCCGATCAGCGAGCGTGAACAATGCGCAGATGGTGCGATTTCCGTCAATGGATAATCTTGTTGATTTCACAAGATACCAGCGTAATCGCGCCGCGCCGCACCGTGCACATTGCGGACGGGAGGACTCTATTGGATTCGGACTATATCCTTTGTTTCCCTCGGCTCGCGCGCATATCCTCGGGACAAAGAACCAACTGTTACTAAAATACTTTTTAGAAGTGCCTTTAAAGATCCTAAAACCATTATCTTGTAATGGTTGTAAAACCATTATCGTCGCCATATTCGAGATAACGTCGCGTTTAATCAAATTTTTCTCGGGGAAAAATTCGTCCCTTAATTAGTCAAAGAATTTTACGACGTCGTGTGCATTATTGCCAATATTTTGTTAGAGATATTTTATTACGTGTAATTACTGCAAATGAGCGGGATATTTTTTTATAAGCATAATTGTTGGAACGTGCTCACACAATTCGCAAATTTCACTTTTCCATCACGAGCTTAATTTTCCTACATTCAAACTTGCATTTAAAATGCAGATTTATGGTAATAGTCGTGTATAAAAAGAAAGACGAAATCTGATTATCTCAATTTACTTAATTCCATTAATGATTTGCCTCTTTTCGTGTAATCTAAATTATAACATGGAACCAAAAAAAAGAGAGTCAGAACTGTGTCCTGTAATTCAAACGAAAGCCGAAATAAAATCGAATATCTAATAAATATATAAAAACAAAGGGAATAAGAAATGAGAATAAATTTTGATAAGTACGTATCAGATGCATGCACTGAGAGAAATTGTTTGGTAGTATAGTGATCAAATGAATTTTATAGTTACTAGTACCAAAAACTTTATTATATTTAACAAAAAAAACCAAAAACTTTTTGTAATTTGTTGTATGAAAATAATTATTTGGTTAAGACTACATATTGTTTGGTCAAAACAACTATATATTTAGTAACCATCACTATAAAATTCATTTGATCACTATTCAACCAAACTTTCGTTGATTTTACAAAACATTTCTCTCAGTGTATAGAATGTTACACTGAGAGAAATTGTTTGGTAAGATCAACTAACGTTTGGTTGAATAGTGATCAAATGAATTTTGTAGATACTGGTACCCCAAAAACTTACATTTAACAAAATTTTTTGTAATTTGTATGAAAATAATTATTTGGTTAAAACTAAAAATTGTTTGATCAAAACAACTGGTATATTTAGTAACCATCACTATAAAATGTATTTAATCACTATTCAACCAAACTTTGGTTGATTTTACAAAACATTTCTCTCAGTGTGTGTATGTGTACGAATGTTCGGGCATGTAAGTATACATGTATGGCTTGCGATTCACGTATCGTTCTAACGCGTTTCTATTGAAATAATCAGTTGGCAATTTTTCCAAACAACTGTCGCCTAAAATTTTCACAACTGCCGCCACCACATCGGCGTAGCGGCGGCGCGGCGCTTTCCGCAAACGCGCGATCGTCTCGCTCTCTCTGCCTCCCCGTCGCCACCCCTCCGAGAGACGACCTCGATGGAGAATCCTCTCGCCGTCGACTTGTGGCGAAACTCGCTCGGCATTCGGCGTCACCGTCTTGAATGGTGACAAACGGCATGCACCGCGGAACACACAATCGCGCCGTGGTGGCTGCGACTGCAGGTACGACCGACGACGCGGGGGTAGACGGGCTGGCGGGAAGAGGAGGGTGCGGAGGCTGACTGCAGCGTGCGAGCAATGCGGCTGTGCACCCCGGTAGCGACGTACAGTTGACAGAAGCGCTTACGGAGGCGAGAGATCGTATAGTACGTTCGCCTCTCTCTCTCCCCCCTTCTTTCATCCCTCTCTCTCTCTCTCTCTCTCTCTCTCTCTCTCTCTGCATCCCTCTTCGTACTGTTCTGTTCGCATCCGCTCCGTTTCCACGCTCGTGCGTGCATGCGTGCGCGCATTCAAGCGTGTGTACTACGGGGTGGCGGGTGTGTGCATGGGTCGATTCGTGCGAACGCCCGCACGCGTAAATTGCTGGAGTAACCCGTGTGCGAGCTGCGTCAGATTCTTAAGAAAATTACACCGGCGTAATAAACGCGCGTCTTATCTATACCGTCCTCACATTGCTTTCTGTCTTTTCGTTGTAGTTTTCGAGATTCGATGTGTATACTTATATTACTCGATGTTTCTAGTTTCTATTCTCCCGTACACTTTTTTTCCCGCATTGATGACTAGACTGATCCATTTCATATTGCGGTTACAAGGGAAACAAACAAGAGAAAACGTATGAAAAATGAGATAGCTGAAAAACAGTAGTGAAAAGTAAGGAGCACTGGACGAGACAGGCATTTCAAGAGGGATCAGCGTAACATGAAAGAAAATAATATTTCTTCAGTGACATCGTTTTATTCGCGTATGCACATAAGTAATGCGGATTCACATTCATAGTTGCGCCGATGTAAAACTCGGCAACTGCAGTTTAATCGGGAACGCTTTGGCGGATTGGTGAAATTTGTTTATCGAGCATAGGCATCGCAATCCCGACGCGTAATGTTTTATTAATTAAAACTTTCGGTGAGGTAAATTGCGAAATGCTTAAGCACAAGTAGTAATAAAACGTTGCGGTTGATGCTAATGAAACACACAGTGGAACAAACATTCATAATAAGCGGTAGCCACCCAAAACAGAGCGCAACGGCGGGCGTTTCACTCGTTACTTTTGCGACGGTATATCACGAAATGTATTTTACAGTCGGAAGATATTAAATATTCTGGTCCTTTACCGTTCTAGAACGTAGCCTGTAATTTTTCTAACGAGCTACCAGGACTCTACTTTCGAGAATGTTACTAGTACTGCATTTTTTTTCACGCGTAATTAAATCTTCCAGAATTCGGTAAAGCTCAAGAGTAGCGTTTAAAAGTCCGTGTTATTGAAACAATTTTATGCCGTGCGACGTTAAAATGGTACTATACTGGCGTGACAATTGCGTTAAGAACGAATATAGTCCATGCCGTTTTATCTACATGAATAATTTATTGTAAGAAAAAACTCAAATATTAGCGTGATAATTAAATGTAATTTACAATTTTACTGTCATCAAGCACTAGCAATTGGAAGATCAACGAAGTCAAAATTTAACTAAAATTCAGTCCATTTTGATTAAATTCAAGTAGATTTGTTTTTTTTTTTTTAAATAAAGTATGTTATTAAAATTTACTGCGATATTACTGAATCAACAATAGATAACAATTAAAAATTTTTTTAATTTTGGAAGTAGTCACAAAATATGTGTAACAAAAATGCAATATCCAATTAAAAAAAATAAGTTAAACAATAAGTTAAATATAAACAAATGTGTACGAACTTAACTTGCGAACTTAACTTAACTTTATGATGTTTATCTTCCAAATTGGCTTTATATCTTTTAAAATTATTTTATAATTAAAAAATTTAATGCATTAAAAAATTTTAAATGCGTTGGGACTTCCTTTACTATAATATTCTCCCGAATCAACGTTACAGCCCTTTTTTTGAACGTCATAATCACCGGCGTACCCGACCGCGAATAGCAATTCCAAAGCGAGCCAACTAAAACTAAATCGGACTCGACTGAATCCGATGAAATCCAACACCGTCCGAGAAGTACAGGAGTTCCTAAGCATCCCATCCTCTTTCTGTTCCGCGTCTCCGTTCCTCCTTTTGCTCTCTTTGCGCGTTCGCGCACAAGTCGGAATGATCAGTCCGCGGGTGTCTTTGCATGCATACGCATATTCCTGGGGAAGTGTATGGGCGTACGTATACGTATGCGTGCGTACGTGCGTGCGTGTGCGTACGTGAAGCGAGAGGGAGACAGAGAAAGGCCACAGAGCAGAGCGCGGAGCCCCGAAGCATAGTCTCGACTCGACTCGAGCGGCTGAATCGATCCACCAGCCTTCTCCTGTACGCTCTCTGCGCCCCCAGAACCAGAGCGCCGAACGAACGAACACCTACCGTCCCGCACCGAACGCCCACCCCCTTTCCCTGTGTCTCGTTCTCTTTCTCGTCTGGCTTTCACGCCGTTCTGTCTACCTCCTCCTCTCCTCCCCGTTCCTCCTCTCTCTCTCTCTCTCTCTCTCTCTCGTCCTCTCACGGCGCCAAACCATCGACCAACCTAGTCACGCGAACGCCCGGTTTCAAAAATGCCCGGCTCTCGGCGCCGTACGCGCGAGCCTCTTTGGTATTTCTCTTCCCTTGACGCTCCGTTTCTCTTTCGCCCCCTCTTTCGGCCCCTCGAAAACTCGTTCGAAGAATTTTCGCGGCTGGATAGTCCCTATACCTAAGTGTTCCTTCGAGTTCACTTCTATTAGTCTTGTCCGAATGGCCGAATAGTAAAATTCTTTCCGTGCGCGTCAGTTGGTTGTAGAAACATGTACGAACGTTTGTATTGGATTTACGGGATCAAGACGGAGGTCTGATACGTGAAACAACAGATCTTCGGTGATTCTTAGCTATTCAAAATTTTGCGAATACGCGTTTTCTATGAAAGTAATCTTTTTAAAGGGAAACCTTGCGGATGTCATAACATAAACAGCACGATTGTTGTCTTTATTGTTACGGCTATCTCTAATTAGAATATTTTTCTATTAATTTCAGTCAAGTCCAGTAACTTTAAAGCAAATTTTAAAATTATAATTTCTGAGGAAATCTTCATTGTCTCTGAAAAAAAATGCAGAGAATAGAACGATCCCATTCTCTATTCGTGTCATGAGAGATATAAAATAGCTCCACACTCGATCTGTCTGAGAAAATACGGATGCCGAAAGCATATTTAGTTATTACGCGAAATGGAAATATTTAAGCAAAGAATAATTTTTTGTCCAATATTACATTCACATAAAAAAAAAACGCTCGCAGAGTATTATTATCATATACTAGTCACGCAAATTCTGCGTACTCTGTCAGTACTATTAACATAATCCAGTTAACTGAGACATCGTAATAAAAAGCGCTTACAATGCTGAATGAGACCTACCTCTCCGAAGCAATTGTTGCTTCATTTGTCGACTTGTTGTTTGAGATGCATTAGTCTCATGAATGTAATCAGTTACGTCGCTTATTGCAATTTACGCAAACAAGGAGGATTATGCTAATTACTGTGTAATCGTAGCACAGGACACGTTAATGAAAACATTTCTTGATAACAGTATTTTATTCAGAAAACGTGCAGTTAAACGTGCAGTTAATCGTGCAGCAACTTTCGCGTATTAGAGATAGATATAGAAAGAGCGAGATACATTGGAAATAAAATCGTATTAACAGCCATAAATTAAAAAAATTAATAATATAAATATTCATCAATTAAAAAAAAATATATATAGAAAATGTATTTAAGAAAAAAAATTGACGTAAAAATATTATTCTATGTATAATTTAAAACTTTATATTTCTGAACGACTGAAAAAAATTTTTAATTTTAATTGTTTTACAAATCTCTGCGTATCGTAGAAACGTCAAAACGATGAAATCTGTTCTTAAAATATAATCAGTTTAATTAGATGAAACCACTTTCTATCAATGTTGCCGGTGATTTGCGTCGCAATCTGTCTATGCGCGTGTATCGAATTGCATGTGCATTTGCAAATTGTATACATACCCGGGTGTGTGTACGAACAGACGATAACTATGCGGTGCAGCTATACGGGCAGGATATTAGTTAACATATTAGTGAAACACATTACGTATACAATATATATTACATATTGCATGTGTCCCAGATTTACGGCAACTCCTATTATTGACGGAATCTGGATCAATTTCAGACATGCATTTACTTTTTTCTTGATTTTCTGGATAAACGGTAATTACAGCACGTAATTTTACTTAACATACAATATTTATTTTTTCATTTCCTATACTTAAAAGAAAGATGAAAGGAAACAATTAAAATTGAAAATTGACAAAGTAAAATGATTTTTTTCATCATAAATTTATTCAGATCCTTTTTAATACAAGATGTTATTCGCGTTCACAGGTTCATTCTTTTTTCCGTTGACACGCACGCCTATAGGTCTTTATATCTTGATAAATAGCTACGTAGACGACTTCGATCGGTGATACAGGTGTTTTATAATAAATAATCGTGAAACTGTCAACTGTTAGCCGATATTATTAACGAGCATTATTATTGACGCACTATAACCACTGCTAATAGACAAAAGAGCGTAATAGCACGGAAATTATTTTCGGAGACTTTATTGAATCACGTGTGGAGTTATAACGTCATATGATAACGCCACACACGCATTCATCGATTCAATTACGCGCGTATGTCATGGAGGCACCACCCCTCGATGTTGTCCCTCTCTACACCGGTGATTTGTGCCCGTCGTCCGTCTACGTGCGTGTCTCGGGCCGCGTGTGCATTTGCAAATTGTATATACACCTCCGTGTATGCACGTGCACACCGTGCAAGCTGGTATTTGTGTTTGAGCATACCTAGACGCGGGCGTACGCGTGCGCTTACCATGCCCCTGGCTCGCTCCGTCGCGGATATAGGGTAGCTAATGGAGAAATTCAGCCCGCAACGGAAACTGTGATATACTCTCGTTTCTCCGGTCCCGCCGGCTCGCCGCCCGTAATCGTAGCCGGTCGCCTTCTCTATTTAGAGTCTATTTGATGTGGATCGCGCCAGCACGAACGACAGTCGCCTGGGGTTCGTCGTCTCCTCTAGCCGGCCAGGGCCAATTTGAAACTTTGCCGGCTGCACCGGGTGAGGGATCGAATCTTGCCGGTGATACCGTGTTCGTTTGCCTTGCGAATCGCGCCCGTTCCGTGTTCAAGTTTCGCATCGCTTCAGTCACGGATGCATCAGCTATCGGGAATTCGAGCGGGAATGAAGACAAGTTTGCGGGATTCGCGATTGACGTCACCGTATATCGGATGAAGAGGTCTTCGCGGTGCTTCCTTTTCTTCTTTTGCGATGGTCCGCATGAAATCGAAGATCCTCTGAAAACATTGTGAAAAATATCTGTAATAACAAATGTGTTGTTGAAAGAGTATGTATGCGATACAAAAAAACGATTTCAAAATTTTGTTAAGATATTAATTTGCAATATCATGAATGTATTCGGTTAAATGGAAGCGAGTGAAAAATTCACTATTGTACTGCAAGATATAAATAACGCGTGCAAACGCGTATGAATATAAAAATGTTTGATATATTTTTGAAATTTTCAAGAGTATGGGATCGGCGAAAGAGAGCTTTTTTGTATCGCGGTGATGGAAAAAAAACGAAATCGAGCGTAGACGCAGCAGGCGTCGGGTCGATTCTCGTATCTTTGCTTTCCCAGAGTGTCCATTTTAATCTGTTCAATTCCATGATTTGTGACCTCTCTAATCCTGCCTTACTCACAAGCGACGTATCTACCGATATAAATAAACTACGGATTTTCCTGTCGATTTCGCGAAGCCATATAACGTCGTTCGAGACTACAGATACTAGTGCTGACGTTAACTTTCCCTTCGAATTCGATTTGCGAGTCGTCACGTATTTCATTGGATAAGATTCGGAGAAATTTGTGTGGTTCAACACGCGATCCATATTTCTAATTTATTGCATTCAAATAGTAAAGTAACTATCATAACACGATGCTAGTAATCGAAAATTGCGAAAGATCGATTTTGTTGAAGTACCCCTAAATATTTAGCTGGATACAGATCTGAAAATAGTTTTATTGAACCATCAAAATTATTATTAATAAATGTGACGGATGTTCAAGCATGATGAGCAATGCTATAAAAAAAATTTTGACATTTTAGCAATTTAGTTTCGGAGTCCAACATAATTATATTTATGACCTAACAAAATTATTTTCAGGTCTGTATCCAATTAAATTTTTAGATATTTTAGCAAAACCGATCTTTCCATGTATTCGGAAGAAATAATTTTAAACGCAAGAAAGGATACGTTGTTGAAATTTGAATGTAACTTTTCCGACTCTACGTAATGAATATATTAACAATCCATAAACACGCAGAAGAGAACTGTTATGAAATATTAGTAGCCTAATCAACTGTAACAGTACGCTGTGCAACAAAACACTCATAAAAATGTCGTAAGATTCGGCGAAATTGTAGTTATTAAACCGTCAACTTTATAACAGCTATACTTGCTATACTAAACCGTAAATCTTATAAATCCCTTGGAAAAAGAGACGCTATTTAAGATTTAGTCACGCTACCGTTGTAAAAAAAAAAGGTGCTTTACTCACCGTTGCTCGAAGACGTGTTGCAGCGAGCGATACTAGTTTGCAAGTAGTGTACATATAGTACATGCGTCGTTCCTACTTTCTTTCATCGTATCGCAGCGCGTTTGTTTTATGAATTGCAGGCGTGCAAACTTTCGCGATAGGGAGCGTTCGTATAAATTAAGAACTTTTTATGCGGACCGTCTCCCAAACTTAGCGCGCTGTTACCGTCCTCGAGCAATTTGGAGCCAATACTTGCTAAGTCGAGTCATTATCTGTCGCAAGTTTCAAATTTCCAATGTTAAATATCTTCGCGGCTAATCTCTCAAATACGAATATAAGGGCGTTATATAATACCGCCGATCGTTATCCGATATGAATAATTTGGTTTTGCGAATTCAGGCTTCTCCAAAAATATCTTCTCTCATCCATTTGACAGATACGTATGTATTTGTCCACGCCATTATCTGCGTAATGTCGTAATAACGGCCGTTTCCTCGCGCACGAGTGGGGACGCGTCGTTCGCGCGTAGGCGTATCTACGAGTCTGCACAAATGTGATACACACACGTGACATGAGAATCGAAGTAACCATGAACAGGCTTCCACCGCGGGGTGGTATCTAATAGGTGGGTTTGCATCAGTGCATAATGACTAGAACGATTGGAGCGAACTGAATATCGGCACTCCACGCCAGCGGCGCGGTGTGTACGTTTATGGGACAATCGATGATGTATTAATGTCATAGGCGCGCCTCTGCGGACATACAAGGGGAGGGGGCTCTTCGTACCTATTCCGCCCGTTACGAGCATTCATCCGCTTGATACAGATAGCCGCTCGTGTACGCGCCAATTTGTCACGATGTCAATCCGCCGTTGTTAAGAAACGCGCGACGGATTATTGTTCCGCGTCGATGTATGTATTTGCGGGACGTCCGTCGCGACATCCCGTCGTCGCGGAAAGATCGAATTAAATTCCTTTTGTTGAGATAGCCGAAACTTCTGTTTTATTTTTATTTTTCACGTGATTTGCTACAGTGACTGAAGTAATATCGAGAATGATAAAATAATCAACAATGTACAGTGAGAGAAATGTTTTGTAAAATCAACCAAAGTTTGGTTGATTACACAGAGAGAAAAAATTGTTGTGGTGGCAACTATAAGGGAACAACCATACAAATTTTGTTAATATAATTATAATTTATAGTTAAGTGAACTATGTTATAGTTATTGCAACTAAATTAATGGTTAAGAGAACTAATAAAAAAATAGTTGTAATATACTATATAATAAAGTAATTACAACTATTTTTTATTAGTTTTCTTAACCATAAACTTAGTTGCAATAACTATAATATAGTTCACTTAACTATATATTATAATTATATTAACAAAATTTGTATGTTTGTCCCCTTATAGTTGTCACCACTACAATTTTTTCTCTCAGTTTAGTGATCAAATGAATTTTATAGTGATAGTTACTAAATATATAGTTGTTTTGACCAAACAATTTGTAGTCTTAACCAAATAATTATTTTCATACAACAAATTATAAAAAGTTTTTGGTTTTTTTGTTAAATGTAACAAAGTTTTTGGTACCAGTAACTATAAAATTCATTTGGTCACTATACTACCAAACGATTTCTCTCAGTATATACTTCGACGTTTTCTGAATTAAAATATTAACAGCTTTGTGAAACCACGATTACTTATTGGATAATAATCGGCAATGTATATCACTTTCAATGACAAGGCGATAGAGAACAGAAGCTTCGTGGAGATATTGCGTATGGGACTAAGATGTTCATGAAATACGCCACGTTTCACGATAGGTCTGCGACATATAAGACAGCTATACACGAGAACCACAAATAGGCCCGGGAACGTCGAATCGATAGCAATTCGAGGAGTACAGAGACAACCGGTCGTCGACATCGGATATCGGTGAGGATGGATATGGAGGGAGCCGATTGACGGGCCTCTTGGCCTAAATTTCATACAACTTAGAAATCGAGGGACCGGTTTTTTATACTTTGTACATAGCTTTTTCTTTTTGCACTCCTGCCACATACGCTCTCGAGCATATTTTTGCACTCCCGACGGCAGGCAGCCGTTAGGATGCATTTCACTCGTGTGATGGCTCGGACACGTGGAAGAGCATCCATCATGTACGTATGTATGTAGGTTAGACGTGGGTGGTAGTCGTGGGAGGATTGCCGAACCTGGATACGTCGACGAATCGACGTGTGTGTTCGAGGAGGATAAGAGTATTCGGATATCGACGGCGCGCGCGGTGAGTTAAGTGCCCAGACCTATCGAATCGTGACGATATAGCTGTCTGTCTGGAGGTCATCTTGTTCTTACAAAATATTTCACACTTGGCTAGTTTTATATCTAGGTGGAGAAGCAAATTAGCAAAACTGAATCGATCGTTTGAGAAACGATGTAAGTCGTAAGCAATTTTTCAGACAGAGGAAGACTGATCGTAATTGCTTCTAACATAGAATTGTTGTAGAAAAATGATTGTAGGTGTTGTCTCGAAATTGCTTTCGTAACGTAGACAGCAGACTCGTAACTGCTGTTGTAACTTAATGGTTGCGTGAACCGAGACGAGAGGGAGCTCTAATGAATTTTACATGATAAAACTGATTTTCCCATGTTCTCCTTCAAGTGACTGGCTCAATTATCCTTTTGTAAGCGGAAATTGAAGGAAGGTGGAATCACGGCTCGGACGCCCTATATGTACGTGTCACGATTTCTCGTGCTTGTTGATTTCATTCTCACGATCGTGCGAGGGGCCAATTAGGGACTCGTAGTGACTCTTTAACGAACGATAAACGCTTGAACGATTTAACTCGCAATAATAAGGACCGGCTCGTACCGGGCCGGGCCGCAGTAATGGCCGCTGATTCAGCGCTATTTTGACGCGCCGCACGCCGCACGGCATAATCGCGCGGCTTGCGATTTTCGAATCCGCGCGGACGTGCGGAGCCGACAAATTAACCCTCTCGCGGTATTCGCGTAACCAGACCCGTCACTCGCACTCTACCCAGGACTCTGCCCTCCCACAATTCCCTTCCTCCGCTCCACCAGTTTTCCGTCGACGAGTCGAGGTAAATGCTGAGTATTTAGGATTCGCGAGCTTCGCCGTGTAAACCGAGGCGAAGCTCGAGCCGTGCAAATATTTGATTCCTAAGTCCCGATGAAACACCAACTCTCCGCACGCTCTCGCGCGTCCCTCTCGCCCACGGCTCGCTCGACCAGATTATTAACACGATTATTACACGAGCAAACACAACGCGGCAGCGTTGTGTTGCACTGCGTTGAACAACGAGACGCGAGGTGAGGCGAAATGATCCGCGCGTGAGAGTATAATTAACGCCGAGGCTGAAAGATACGCTCGGAAGCGTGATCCTCTAGGTATTACGTGTAATTTACACTGTACGGAGAAGTGTGCTGCGTTTAAAATGAATTTGATCACTTGCATTTGCGCGGAGGTGTACGCCTTGTTAGTTCCAATGAACGTAACGCTGCCTGCTGCTTTCCTTAACGCGGCGCTTAATCGAAAACCGTTCGTGATTTTATGCTCATGCTTCATCGGAGGAGGGGCTCTCCCCCTAATTCCAAGGAGGTAAGAAACTTGTCGGAATTTCGCTTCTCTCTCTCTCTCTATCTCTTTCACACACTCTCTCTTTCTATCTCAGTCGCTTTCAACGACTCCTTCGTGAATTCATCATCGCCAAACTTATATGATTAAATCCGCTAGGGTCCGCAAACTCTTAGTCGCATCTTGTCGTCCCCTTAATCATATCTATTTTACACTATCATCGAATCTGTTGGATGGAGGGGGAAGGGATAGAGGTAGGGCTTTTAAACCCTCCGTTTCTCGAGGAGCACGCAATCGGTTCCGCATGGAAACGCGTTGAATGACAGGACGAAAACGGGATGGGACAGAGAACGGGACGGCGTGGCGTGGTGCGACGGTTTCAGTCGATATGAACCTCTCTCTCTCTCTTTCTCTTTCTCTTTCTCCCTCTCCCTTCCCTCTCCCTTCTCTCTCTCTCTCTCTCTCTCTCCCTGAATGCGTTAAACCGAATTAAACAAACACGGCCGCCGCCACTGCGGCGTCCTACGGCATATAACATATTTCAGAGAGTCGGCCCTGCGTAGTTCATCCTCCTACCACACACTCCGCTTGATTATTTTCTACCCCTTGCCCGGTCACCCTATGCGTCCGCGGTATATGGACGACGGCAATCTCGTTCTCTTTGTTATCTAAATGAAAGCGTTGCGTCGTTACGCGAGTGCATACCATTTGATATCTGTATTCTTTCATGTCTAAACAACGCTCGTAACTTCGTGAAAAGAGTTTAATGAGAGATTTATGATAACGTTTGTGTTTACCGGGAAACGTGTGGTGAATACGAACCGGATTAAATATTAGCCGATGAATAAATTTTATGACCATTGATAATCCTGTCCGAAAGAATAACAACCATTGTTGTTAGCGGAAAGTATCATATATTAATGCAATGTTTTTTTTTTCCCCCCAAAATTTTCGCTTTCGACATTTTAACGCATTGATGAATCATACAGACTATTTCAAACGTAGCCTTTTACATGCAAATAGATGGTGGCTTTTAACCCGTAAGCATTCGCGTAACTTTTTGGACAAAATAGCTTTTATTTGTCTTTTAAATAATTATACATTGACGTATGTTTAAAACATAAAATAATAATTTTCAAGCATTAGTAATTTACAAAATTTATATCTTTGAAAATATTTTGTTACATCTATATAAATATATTTAATATATTTAATTAATAAATTTATAGCTTGCGTCTTGATTAGTTTGACTCCTACGCGAGTATTTGCAGGTTAATATAGAGATTTTTAATACCATACATTAGAAATTATATACACTAGAGAATTTTTTGCACAAATTAAAAATATCTTGGTTATTTTGAACATTATTTCTCTTAATTAAAAAATACAAAAGAATCAGATATTTTTGAAATATTACACGGCTTTGATGACGTATTTTAAATGTATCTTAATAGATAAAAATCCAAGAGTATTTAATATTCGAAGCTCTTTTTGAAATTTTTTCGGCACGAAGGTACAAATTTCAGTTGGTTGGAGTTAGATTTGCCACGCGCTTACGGGTTTCCGGATGCTACAAGGAATAACTTCCGCGCATCGCGACGGCCACCGGCGGTAAACTACATTAAACGAATACTACCGAGCTGCGATCTCCACCGTAGGCAATACGTTTTATAGCCGATTTTGCGAAACTAACGCATCGTCCGCCCCTTGTGTACCGCGTGCGGATGCGTTAATACCATACTCCCGGCTAACCCTCGCGGTTGAATGCGCCCAGCTAAAAGCCACCACCACCACCACTACCACCAGCAACGCCGACGCCATTCATCCAGACGCGCTTTCTATCCCCTGCCCTTTCCCTCCACCTTTCCTGCGCGTTGCTCTCCCTCGCCCTACTCCATCGAATAGCCGCGTCCTCTCGTTTCCCCCTTTTCACTCCCTCCGACCCTCGCGCGACCTCTCGAGAGTACAATAGATTCCTGTAACTACCCCTATCTACAGCACGAATCGAATGCCTGTTTGTGTATTCGAGTGCACGGTTATTTGACGGACACCGGGATGATGTACACACAGATTCATCGTGCCCGTAATCCGCGTGTATGTGACCGCACACCGGCGTAGCGTCACGGCTTTACGATACGATAGCGCGGCACAGAGACGACTCTTAAATTACCATTTTCGCGTTAAGAACTCGTGAGAGAGGTTTCCGTAAGAGATCACACGAGTACCAATCATTCGTTTGTTCAAGCGCACGAGCCAATTTTCGAGAAGCGTAAAATTACAAAGGGAAGAGGCAAAGAATAAGGGAAAGAGTCGCAAAACAAAATGAATTTCACTTTGTGATCGCTGTCGCTGTCGAACGAGCGCGTGCATTATACACGACGACGAAAGATTTCGTAAGAAGTGGTTCGATTAAACGACACTAGCGGCTTCGGCAAAAATACACCGCCCCCGAGATTTTGCGCTGTAAATTTTCACGAGGCTAATTTCATCGTCGTCACCGCGGCAATAACACCAGTCCGTTCAACGTCGGTGTTACGGGATGACGGAAACTTCACCTACACGCGGTGACGGCAGGCGACGGCAATTACAACGTAAAGTTACGGTGCGGGACGTACAATGTGCCAGTTACAACGACGCAACTAAACAATTTGACCCGATATCACTTTGATATCCGCGTATGCAGCGGCTCTTCATAAACCTGGATTTGTTCGCCATTAGCGTCTTGCGAACTGATCCACCGCGCGCGATTTGCGGCGAAGCAAAGTATAAAATAAAACGTTCGCTTACCCCGTTTTAGATGTTCAACGCTCTTAAAAGAGCAAATCGATTTAACTCGTTATTTCATAAGAACAGTCTATTAAGTAGTTCTTAACTTAATTGTGCAGCCGGGACATTTGACCCTTCTGGATAACGAGCGAATGCCGGGGGTCATTAAAAGAAGGAGAACTCTAATTGTAACTTAAGTTTACTTGCAAGTTGTACACTTGCCGTCTCAAGGAAAAAAAAACGAAGAAAATAGTAATCTTTTAAGTTGTGAATGTATCCACGTATAGCGATTAAATTTTAATATTATTGAGAGGAAATCAAAGAGCTATGTTTAATTTTCTTTATGTGCATTAGAGTATTATTTAATTTAATTAACTGTAGCACACATTAAAATTCTAAATATCATTTTTTCCAAATGCATTGAAAATGCTGGGAATAAAATTTAAGAAATTGTGAAAAAGAATTAACAATTAATTATTTAACAAAGCAATAAATTATTTAACAGCAACAGAGAGAGAGAGAGAGAGAGAGAAATGTCAGTTAATAAAATTAGAGACATTTAAAGCCCGCGATTTACCATGATTAATCATTAATTTGCATGGTCCCGAGTTCTCCAACTACAAACTTATCACATTATTCAATCTTCTGTCGTAGTTACCGTCGTACTTTTACAGACTCCTCGCCTGCCAGTGAATTCGAGTTTTTGGTGTGCGTAGCAGCCGTGTACCATCTATCTGTCCCGCTTTCCCGCGCAGCGGCCTCCCTTTTGTACTCGTTTCCTTGCCTTTCATCCCTTTTACGCACAGCTGTGCATTTCATCTTCCCTAAGTCTTGTACCCTGACATATCGAATGCTACTTACGAGTCTTATTAAAACATTCTGTTTGATGGAAGTTTTATAGAGCGCGTATACCTCTATTTCTTCATCTCTCCCCATAAGATTACTTTATATTTAAAATTCTTAATATATCGTATCGCTTATAAATATTATGATTTGTTTACTGGCGCGGGAATTATTTATCAGAGCGTTCACACTGTATCTTATTCTATGCGTTTTTATTTCATTCCCGTAATTCTCATTTCGAAATTAACATAGAAATTAAAAAATTGTTCATTTTTAGATACGTTAATAAAGACCGCCATTCTATATATCGAGTTGCTCGAATTGCCTTTTTTTTATTTGAAACAACTTTGCGCCAATAAATTTTATAGGACCATATTTCTCTTTTTCTCCTACCTATAAAATTAAACAATTCCGATCGGAACTATGTCTCTCGCGCAGCAAAACTAAATTTATGGAGAATTAAAAATATGGATTGCCAAATGTTTTTTATTAATTTTTGTCGTTGTAAAGATAAATTTCAGAAATTGTTAGTTTTTCCAATACATCATTCTATTTGCTTAACGAGAAATGAAATTACACTTCAATTTTGTTATAACGTAAGTCACCGTGTACACATGATTCAAACTGTGGAAACTGTGACTCTCGCAGCATATATTTTTTTTCACAACTGAAAGATCGCACAGTATCTTCCAGATACTCATATTGAGTCCGTAAAGTCCACAGTAGCAATGCAACTGTCTTTCATATTTTCGCAACTTAACTAGTCGCTGGCTTATGTGGAAGCCATCGATAACGAAACGTCAAACTTTTAATATCCTATCCATCGAGATGTCGGCACACAGCCGCGCGATGGCCCCGGTATTGATTATTCTGCATTATAGCAAGACTATGGGGATATCATATCCGTTCGTTAAAAATGACGTGAAAAGAACAAGTGGTATATCGGCTTGCTGCTGCTGCTGCTGCTGCTGCTTCGAGAGCGAGCCACTCGGGCGTGGGAATGAAAATAAAAGTGTGTATTATCGAGCAACCCCTGTCTCTATCGGCGGCACAGTAAAAGCTCGAATAATGGAGGGAATAAAAGTAAATAAAGATCGGTGGAGGACACGGATGAAGGTATCCACCGTCGACAAAAATCGAGGCTGACGAACGGCTATAAAGGTTCTTGAGAATTATTGGCGGTAACCTACTGAGGAAGAAACATGATCGATTTGTCATGAGCCACTATATATTTTTGTATCAATCATTTCATATATATACATAAGCGGCTTGGTAAATTTGAATTGACATATCGTTTGCAGAGTTTGTGTTTAGTTTGCGCTTTAATTAATGTAACGATATTTCTTCTTTTAATTAATTTAGGTAATCAAATAATTTTCAAAGGGCTCACGTGTATTAAATTATTTCATATTTTACGTTTATGTACACATTTTGAAATGTTATTTGTCAAAGTAGCACAAGCGCGCATAAACGTGCTCTTCGGCACGAAATTATGCAACAAACAACTAGAACGCGATCGAAGGCGTTTCGCCAGTATTTTTCACGTCGTTCTTCTCCGTATCTTCTGTTCGTTTTGTTTTCGCGCTCTTCAGTCAGTCAAGCGCGAGCGCAAATCGCTTGCAAAAAATGGCCTTAATGCTTCGCACCGTGTTTTAAAATTAAACTAAGGTTAACGAACCGATCGCAGACACGATGCTCGGTTGATTTAATCTTCCCGATTTGCTTACGCTCGAAGAGACTCTTGTCCTGCAAGAAGACGGTCTACGTGAAAAAAGAAAAAAAAAAAAATATGTAAGATGTTGCAAACAGCGCGGACAAGCGCAGGCATTTTCGATGGTCGCAGCACAGCAACGAGCAGTAAAGTGTACATAGGATGCGAGATATATACGAGAACCAAAGTATACTCTATTACGGCTATTAAAAAAATAAATAAGCAGCATAATTATTCGTAATTATAAAATTTAAATCTAAGGACTCCCTTATTTTTTATATCTGAGCCGTTAAGTCAGCAAAAGCGAAAGAGTTCGAGTAAGCAAACTTGGGAGGGAAAAATTTTCATGTATATTAAATCTCTACGACCAACCGGCGTACTGTTCAAACAAAGAATGTTTTTATGCGTACATGGAATCGTGATTTTTCTAAAATGAAGCAAACGTAAAAAAAATCGGGAAGCCACACGGGGGATTGTCACTTAACCTCCCCCCCCCGTTGCATTTTTTTCTCTCGAAATTGAATTGGTACGGGACAAACGGAAACGAAATAAACTGGCCTCACTTTCACGCTCGGCCGCGGATGTTGTGGCGTTGTTTACAAAATAAATAATACTATATACATATGTGTATGTGTGTGTGGGCTGTGTATGGGCCTCTAGCGTAACGGGGTGCTTTTGCAACGAAAAACCACCACTGATTTTTGTAGTTTTCCGAGGTCGAGCTTGGCCAACGATCGATTTCACACGACGGCGGTTCTCTTATTTACAGCATGAATTTTTATTTCTCAGACCCGCGCGACAAATAAACCTCGTTAACAAACAACTTAAAACGCGACGAATTACGGATCGAAATTTACGCTCACTCGTGTGGCAGATGTTAATTGGACGCTAATTAAAATTCACAAAATATAATCACGCTTTACATTCTGGATTTAACTAAAATAATTACGATATGTATTTCAATATTTTTTATTAAAAGCTTTTACATTTTATTTGTTTTACAATGTACAATCCCGATTGCATTTAACGATAAGAATGGAGATATGTCGCATGGATAAAAATATGAAAAAATTATTTAAAAAAACTAATAGAGAAAAGGTAAAGAATATAACGCACACTGTATAATATACAGTAATATTATGTTGATTTCAACGTTGCTAACAGATTAAATTACGCATGCAAATATTCCTATAAAATGCATTAAGAGGAAGTTCTTTTATTAAATAAAAGATATTAAAAAAATTTATTTTTAATTTATTTCAGCACGTAATTCAAGAATCAAAATGATTCTCTGCACGGTAATGGCGTATTATAATACACAATCATACATTTATTTGCATTAATAATTATCTTCCTGGCTATATTTTCTCTCAATATCATATGAGAAACATAAACATTAATTAACATCCGGCGTTAGATTTTGAGAGTAATTTATACATTTTTTATATAAATATGTATAATTTACTATATTTACATAACGTAGGACATGGCTTTAAAAGTCCCTTCTCTTCAATATCAAATTTTGAGAGTAATTTATGTAATTTACATAAATGAAATTTATAGAAAACATTTGCATGTAATTCAATTTGCCTAAAATTTAGCTAGCTTTGTTAGCAAATTTTGTTAGCTTTTTTTAGGCAAGCTATACTATGAAATGTATAGTTGTCACACAAGATTAAAGAACCGGTGTATAAATAGATTAAAGAAGTATCTTCGCTTTTGGCCTTGAAAAAAATCGATTATTTTTCAGATATTTTTGAATAAGTTAAGTCTTGAGAGAATAAACAAATTAAAAAACAAGAGATTTGTTGTAAAAGTTTTTATTAACGTGTTTGCAAAATTTTAAACGCGTTTTTCTCGAAACATTTTTCAAAATTGTTGTCACGATAACTCGTCCAGTTTTAACTTGATTCATTCAAAATTTATAGGAGATATTCACAATACTTCCCTCTCACGTCCGAGAGCTACAATCAAGCAAAAAATCCATTTTTTCGAATTTTTTCCGGTAAGAAAGAAAAATGAAAAAAATTGAATTTTTATCAAAACTTTGTTGTTTTTGCAAAAATCAATATTTTAACTTGATTACAGTTCAGACGATAACTACATTAATATAGATTAAGAATTTTTTGAATTTTAATTTTTTAAGTTGTGATAATTTCTGCATCTTAAATCATAGCAGAAGACACGCCTAACTGCCACAGCTTTACAAATAATTACTGAAAATTATTTTTTCTAATGTTTAAAAAAAATGTGTAAAGGACATTCAAATATAAAAAAATAAACGTTATACCAATTTCAGTTTATAACTTTTATAAAAAAAAAAAGAAAATGGATACAAAATGGTATCAAATAATAAAAATGTCCTTATAATTTTAAGAATCCAATTAAGTCGTCAGGGACTTTGGCGAACAGGAATAATGTTAGCACAATTTGAGTTTCGCTTTGATTTCCACGTAACTATGCACTGTGCTGCGAAAGGAGGGGGAAATATATTCGATAGGATAAGCAGCGACTACGAGTGTACAATGGTGACTGGGAGCCCAGTGGGGTGTCGATTCGAAGGAGAAGGGAATCGCCCAAAGCAATTCGAACCCCTGCCGAACCCATGTAACAGATTCACTTACCTATTCGCCCCTACGTTTCCAACCTCGCTTTTACCGCCTCGGAATCCTTCGCGAGACGCGTCAGTGATGCTCAAATTGGTTCACTATTGCACCGCAGAAGTCATATTGGATACATTTGTCGCGAAGAGAAGACTTAACTTTCATTTATCATAAATTTTCTTAGTTACGTCATTTTTCTCTCTTTCTCTCAAACAAGTGTGAATCATTTGCAATATTAATTTATTGTTCACATTCAAAAATATCTGTCATATGCAGGTGTTAATTATATGTGATTAATACATTGCTTAACATTTATAATTTTTTTCAAGTCTATTATTATATTTAACAATGCAAATTCAATTATGTAAGAATTTTTAATATACTCATTATAAAAAATTATGATAAATTTTTGATAGTAACATACTTAGATATTTCCTGCAGCAATTTTATTTAAAAACGATTAGTGTGAAAAAAAATAGAAATTGTGAACCACTGTCCTAAACGCATGTCAAAAGAGACAGGCAGGTGCGAGAGAAAGCATAGTGAGAGTGAATGAAGGCGTGAAGATAGCGTGAAGGTTGTGAAGATAGTATAAAGATGATGAGATCCAAGGTTCGCAGCCCGTGAATCGGATGCCTCGGGATGTCGCTTGTAATGTGATGCGTGTAACGACACGTCCTGTATATTTAGGATATATTCAAGAAAAACGGGATGAAAGAGGTGAGAAGAATAAGACGAGAGCGAAACAAAAGGGGATCAATGTGAAAAATTGGGAAAGAAAAGAACGTAGAAGCGGAATGTGTCGCGGAGAGCAGCACAGGACGAGAGGAGAGAAGATAATCCACGTACGAAGCGAGAATGTCAGAGATAGGCAGGAATGGGACATGGGGAAATGAGAGCGACTGTGTGCGCTTTCCAGTATGCGTTTTCGTTTCGTGCGAGAAAGAGAGAGAGAGAGAGAGAGAGAGAGAGAGAGAGAAGGCGAGAGGAGTGGAGAACGTAGCATGAGACCGCGACAAAGGTAGGACGAGGCGAGAGGGAAAAAGGAAGTCGCGGGCGGAGGGTGGCGATACGAGGATAAGCAAAGATGTGATGAGAGAGCGTAACGGTGAGAGAGAAGGAAATGCGATGTAAGAGAGAGAGAAAGAGAGAGAGAGAGAGAACGCGAGCGCGAACTGATGCGTGTAAGGAGCGAAGGGAATGAAAGAGAGCTCGAGCAAGAGTGCGAAGACGAGATGGCGGTGGCGGAAGGAGCGAGCGGGAAGCGGACGGGGATGGGAAAGAGCGAGAAGCGTGGTAAGAGACCGGGAGAGAGGTATTCGACCCTCTATAGGGAAATATCCATAATGCGCATTTGCAATTTCAATGCCTCGCCGAACCCCGCCAAGTTGCCGAAGCGCAAGCCAGCAGCCTCAACCCTTCGTGCCAATCCGGAGCATCGCGGTTCTTCCCTCGGTTCACCCACTCGCCCCTCGACCCCGTCGTCGTCGTCGTCGTCGTCGTCGTCGCGTCCCGAGTTTCCGCGCTCTTCTCCCCTTTTACTCCTACGCGTCCGCCTTCACCGCTGTCGCCTCCATCGCGGAATCCCATAACGCCTCGAGCAACCTCTTATGTGCAACAACCCAATCCACATACTCGAACGCGTCGCGCTTCCCTCCCCCGCGATCAAATAGATTCCGTCCGTGTGTCGTTCTCCGGACTTTTGTTTTCCGATTTTTTCGCGATTGTCAAGCGCGTTGTCTCGCCACCTTGCCGCTCTCGTGGCGGAGCGGTCGAATAAACTGAAAAATCGACATCATCGGGATATCGACGGCGCGATGGAAACGTAATTCAATTGTCGAGACATCTGAATATAGATTACGCGGTAGATTTGTGTGTGTGTGTGTGTGTGTGACACATTGGCTTCGTTCGCCTGCAGTTAAATGATCGTGGATGGAAGTGGCGGAGTCGCGAAACGAAGCTCGAGACGAAACTCCCCTGCTTAGCATGCCGAGGGACTGCAGAATGTTTCGGGGAAGCCAAATATATATGCGGATTATCGTAACGTGGTACGGTGATAATAATAACTATAACAATAATCTTACCTGTGCCTGCAGTACTATCCGCAATTGTTGCGGGAGAGTAACGTTACTGGCTGAATTTTATCCCAGCTTTACATTGAGCCGAAACTATAAGCTCTAAAGGCGGAACTGCAGCATGCAGTAGCGCAACTTCCGTATATTGTTCAACAGTTATGATTAATAAACAGGAAGCGAGTACACACCGTGACCGAAATCATCGGTTTCGCGAAATGAAACACGTAGTTTGAGCAGAGCTATCCAAAATGCTTCACGATCGCTTTGGCAAAATAACCAATTCACCTCGTTCAACAATAGTCTCTTTCCTTTGTTAATTTCTATAATTATCTACGATCTCTCTGTTTCCTTTATAAATATAAAACAACATTCTTTATTTATATACCCCGAAGCATTTATTTCTGTATCGAAAAGAGCAGCAGCATTTGTGCTACACTTTATTTATATGATCCCATATACATGGGTCGAAATATTGGACTTACAAAGTAATAAACAACTAGCATCTGGCCGATATGGCTGACTATTCCTTCCTTTAGGCCAGGCGTGTCAAATTCAGTTTTTACGGGACGTGGTAAAGTTGAGAGGACCACATCCTATACATTCCAATATTTTTCCCAACGCATCTCACGTCATCGTGCCTGGTAAGATACCGATGCGTTTTGCGACAACGGCGGAGCGATGGCGGTGCAGGTGGTGGTACAGATTTATGATAGGGCTGCCCTATTTGTGTTAGTCAATGCGACAATAGATATTAATCTTTAGATAAAGAGTCATAGGCGCGCGCGATGACTGTCGAAACGAGCTATCGAAAAGGATCGAATCGAGACAGACGGATCGAGTGCTCTGAGAGTTAAAATGAGACGCGGGGGCGCGACGAAGATGAGATACGCGCGTAACGACACGTGACGGACAAAACGGAGCCGCCGAGCAGGCCGACAGCCAGGTGGCCGCGGGAGACATGAGACCACTTCACGAAGTGGCACGTAACACGCGCGCCGGCCATTTCGTATGGCCGGGGCGGCGGGAGGTCGATAAATCTGACGTCGATTGAAATATTGCCTTCTTCGAAATCCCTCACGGCACCGATTCCAGCTCACGCTTCCACATCTCTACCCTTCTTTCCCGCGTCACCTCCCCACGTTCACTCCCCTCTCGCATTTCTCTATCTTTCTCGCCTTCTTCTCCTTCATCTTTCTTTTTTTTCCCCTTCCTTTTTTCCGCCGCGTTTCCGCCATCACTTCCTCCTTCTCTCTTTATCTTTCTCTCTCTCTTTGATCCGACACACATCTCTGTCTTTTGCCTCGTTCGCGTATTCTCTCGCTCGGTTTCTCTATCTATCATGTTCTCTCGCATTTTATTTCTTCCTTTTTCTCTTTCTCTCCCCCTTCTTTTCCTCTTTTCTCTCTTTCTCTCCTTTCACGTGACCCACGAAAAACGCATACGACAGGACGAGAAAGGGGAAAATAAATTCCAGGGGGTGAAAAGTAACGACCGCGATATGAAGCTCGGTGAATTTCATTCTCTCGCCTCTTACAATAACTCTCTGCTAGCTTCCTCTCTCTCTCTCTCTTCTATCTTTTCTTCTATTTCGTTGGAAGCTGTCGATACATTCATCGTCGAATATTTATTAGCTGCTGGTTATTATAGTATGTGTAGGATACTAAAAACGTGGCCGCACGCCCTTGGGATCCCGCCAGGATATTGTCTAACCGCAAATCCAATTATTCAGCTAACGAAGTAGATAATATGATAAAACCTTTCGAGACACACCGGTCTCTGCGTATAACATGCAAATGTAACTTCCGCCCACTGACGCGAATCATTTATCTTCCTCCCTTAAAGTTTTTCAAAAAGAAGATTCTCTCTGTTAATTGAGATTAAAAAGTTGCTAAAGGAAAATCGTAAAGTATACGTCTGGTACTCTTGATTATTTTAAGATCAGTTAATATAAATTAAAAAAAAAAGTTATGCCATAGTATAAATTGCATATTAGAAAAAAATCAATTATCCTTGATATATGCAAACGTATATTAATAAAAAGGAACCGGGTCAGTAACGAGCAATCATTTATTTGTTAGTAACCTAGCTATTTTAAACTCATTTATTGTATATTAGATATAATTTGAATGCAACTGTGTGTTCACATACGATATAAATATTATCTTAAATTAATATAAGTCTCTTACGTGCTGCATTAAAGCACTTTTTAATAGTTTTTAATGTTCCGTGCTTAATCGGATTAAATGGATTACGAAAAATATGGATATTAACCGGCGATTCCGTTTAAGCTTTATTCACGGTGACGCGTTATAGCTTTTGATATTTGCGCTAATAAAATGGCAATTACTAAATCGCGACTGGACAATATGCGGGGGGATAATTTGTTTTTCCAAACATTTACATATTTTTCCTGTCGGGGCCTGATGAATTTTCCTCAGTCGACGCAGCTGCCGCGATTCGTTACTAATTGTATCCTGCGCGTCTCGTTGCCGCGAGCACGTGCCACTAATTAGCTTTTATGCCATAGAGCAGCTATATTTTATGACCCCGGTAATTCCGACGCGAATTTTCAGCACTAATTACCGCGCGAGGCGGCACAAATCCACAATTGTGTCTGATTACGTACGGTAAGGTTCTCCCTTTTAGTCCGTCCGTTTATGTATGCGTACGTGTGTACGCGTACGTACGTGTGTGTTGCGTCGCTACACCTATTGTTCATAATTGGAATGCCCTCTAATCGTTTACATTTTCCCGACCAAATCAATTTACTCGCGCACGGCCGATGTGGCGCGAGCAAAGTGAAGTTTTTATCGCCACGCGCCGGTCCTTCGAACTCAGTGCGATTAGCATCTCATTTTCATTTCGATATAACCGATAGAATTCTGGCTCGTTTCCACTTCCACCTTAAAAGAGTTTTCTGATTTTAGAAAGATTGATGTGCCGATTAAATGTAAAAATTAATAATTCGAAGATATGATGGTCATTAAATTTTTTCAACTTTTACAACTTAACATTTTATTAAATACATAAGAACTTCAATGTGTTGATATTGTAGAATATTGTACAAAGACATGATATGTTACGTGATAATTCAATAAGATTTCATATAGATTATTTTTCAATATTATAAATACGCACCGCACAGAAAAAAAAATTAGTATTAAATCAAGATTTATTGTTTCATATATAAGCAAGTATATAAAATCTTCTTGGAAGAAATTATAATCTTGAACAGACATAATTTGCTTACATGAAGAGAAAAATTTTCTTGATGTAAGCAAATTATGTCTGTTCAAGATTATAAATTCTTCCAAGAAAATTTTATATTCTTGCTTATACATAAAATAATGAATTCTTGATTCAATACTAATTTTTTTTTCTGTGCGCTGTCACGTAAATGATTATTACTAATTACATAAATGTAAACGGTTAAACAATTTCCAATTAGTTAATTAAAATTATTTATATTTCTTACACGTTAGAGAAGATTGAACGTGAAAAAGATTTTCTTACTCTTAGACCCATAAATATCACCCTCATTCAGCAAAAGCTCCGGCACCGTGTAATTGTCGGCGATTACGTTGTACGCGTCGACATATGTTTATCTTACATAGGTATCACTCGGAATTTACAACTGATTCTTCGATCTGCGTAAATCGTGCGATCTGCAAACGCGAAACGAATTAGGTATGTAAATCGCCGGGACTTACCGGTACGTTTGGGGGAGGGAACTTGCGTTAGAGCGGAAGGCTACCTCAGCACCTCCAAAGCTGCCTGTAGACTGGGTAGAAAGTTTCACCGAAGGGCGATCGATAAGAAAGAGTTATTAACGGCCGTTTCCCGACGAGTACAAACTCGTCGTCGGCGGGAAAGTTAAAACATCGCGGTTACTACGCACGATTGATAATGGAAACGTTATTAATTGCTTCGCCGTCGTCGAGCCGTCGACGTTCGGGCTTACCATATGGCACTGATTAATTACTCTGACCGATATCGGCAGAGAGCCGTGTTCGCCGTGTACTTTGCTGAGCGGGATTAAGTTGGCAGTGCCAATAGTACCGTACAAATTGCTCGTTCTTCCGACCCGCGCTGTGTTTTACCTTTAATTGCGCCGGTATCGCTCCCCGCTGTTTATTCGGGAATAACAACTTCGTCCCGGAATCGCGGAATCGAAAGCGCCCGCCGCGCGACGCCACGCTATTACGAACGTTATACTACGCTTTAAGACCGCGAGCGGGTAAGTAGTTGGCGAACGATACGCCCGTAGCAAGTAGCGAAAGAGCCGATTTGTGTCTTTCTATATGCAGTGACTCTCGACCGTTATTATGGAACGTTTTACCGGTTATTACAAAAGTTGGCGAAATTCTCATTTACAAACTTCGGAACTTTACGACAGGCAGTTTCGTTAACGGGATAGGACACACGTTCTCGCATGCATACAGGTGCGCGAGCGAGCGAGCGCGCGCGAGTTACATGTTGTTAATAAATTAGTTACGTGCTTCGTCGATCGGAATTAGGTATAAGTAGCAGCATGCAAAAATACGAGCGTGATATTCGCGAAAAAGGAAGAAGAATAGATCGCACACCCCACCGGGCCTTTCGTGACGCGTGATCCTCGTGGAAGGCTTTAAAAGAACTTAAAGAACTTTAAGGGATAGGACGAGGACGGAATTCGTCAGGCTCGGCGATCATCTCATTATTGTCGTTAATTTAATATCCCCGACTATCACGGGGTACGAAACGAGAGAGCGGTGACGACGCGAGCAAACGACCGAGAGCACAGGAAGGGAAACATCTGACTTGTTAATTTTTCCCGCATAAATTTTAGTCGACCCACGAGCTTTTAATTGATTCGACCGAGGCCTCTCGCTGACAGGATGGTTGCCGTCTCCCTTCGTCCGTCCGTCCGTCCGTCCGTACTACACTCGACGATCTCGTTTTTCATCATCGATCGTGGTTTCTCAAAGTCACGATGACCGCATTCTTGCTCTTGTTACGACACGACGAGCGTGCGGGGAATTAATCGATTCCGCGTGTCGCTCTAATCTTACGAGAATTCCCGCGCCATGTTTTTTAAATGATATATACGACACATACGTGTATGTGCATACGTACAGGCGTATCGAGGAAGGGGATCGAATATTTGGTCAGATGCTTGATATGTCAATTGTAACAGACTTTTACAGATGTATTACAAGAGTTGCTTTGAGAAAATTTTTCGAAAATAGATTTGACATATTTCGTTGTTATACCATGTATACTGCTCCACCTGCACTGTTCCATGAATTTCGCAAGTCTGTAACATTGATTTTCCTATTTTTAGAAATGTTATTATAGGTTTTTTTGATATAAATAATAAAACTTGTTTTCTTCATATCAAGTGAGATTTGAATCAGTTGATATGCAAAATAGAAATTATGGGTTAAAGAATACTTATATTTATAAGCTCTGCTTATTGATGACCTGATTTACAAAAACTGAAATAAACTGGCTGCATAAACTGTTTAAGAATTCATTTTTCCTTTCGCGAAAATAAGCTTGTATAGGATTGAAGTACTGTTGCGCAAATCATTTTGGATATTCTTATCTTCAAAATTAAGAATTATTAAAATTTGAATACAACAGCAGCAGAGATTATTAAATAATGAAATGATTTAATTATATCGTTTGATGAGAGAGATAATCTAATCTGATTTATAATTGAAATAATAATACAACTTTGACAACTTATCTATTTCTGTTTCTTAACCATAAAATCAATAACGTCATAATTGTTTTCATGAAACAATTAATAAATTTTTAGGATTTATGTGTTTTAAATTGGAGCAATTTCTGTGTTTGTTTGTATTCTCAAAATATATGTAATTGTACATTTGCCATATATTTCCTTTAAAAGAAATAAAATTTATGTGTGCAAAATAGGTCCGGTCATTGCTGCACCGGACATTATTTTGCTTACACCGGTCCATTTTCAATGTTCTGCAAATTTTATTCATGTTTTATATACATATATATAGGAAAGTATATTAATGAAAAAAAATCACACTTTACATACGTTTTATTGATTATAAGAGGAAAGTTTAAAACACATTCAAATATAAACGAATAAATGATACATTTTGATGAAACTAAATTTGTGCATATATGAACCGTGATATCTCATAAAATGTTGAAAAATTATTGCGGATATTAAACGAGCCAATTTATTGCAGTCATGCCAGTGCTTCAGACTCCTCTCCTCTCTTGTGATGAGATTATTTTTCCGCCAATATGAGTGGCGCACGGTACGTAAAGAACTCTTCGGGCACCACGAAGGATGCGAAGAGGGTTCAGTAAGTCTAATTAGAGCGTGGCGCCGAGTATTGAGAGGGTGACAAAATGAGTGGAGAACTAATCGAAGGGTGTGGAAAAGATAAGAGCACGAAGATTCGAAATATGCAGCAGCACGCGTATTTGACTCTTTCGCGAGCGCATTCTTTGCACCTGTTCTATTTTTCTCGAGAGTATTACGGTCTACCGAACGCGGAATTTCGAATTCCCCGTGGTCCTTAAAATATGTAAATAGGTATGAGGGGCTTCGAAAAATAGCTCTTTACCTTTTTAACTCGGCACGATGTCGATTGCCATTTTCATAAACATCTGTGTTGAAAGTAATAATCTGCTCTCATCCATGCTAGAATCGATTAAGTGAATTGATAAATATTTATCATTTCTGTAAAATTTTGAAGTCTTCTAATAGAATATTATTTCTATATTATTTTATAATGGAGCGATATATCATTTCAGTTTTTTTAAGAAATTTTAAATACAAAAACTAAATCGATTCGGATTCTTATATTCTTTATTGATGAAACATACGTATGAAAAAAAAATGTAATTAACAGAAACATTGAGAAAATTACAAAATGGATGTGACAGTGGTCCAAGTATCATTTCAGGTCAAAACACAATTTATAAATATACACATTTTTTTCCACAAACGTTCTACGTACGTTACATACAGACAGGCACGTAGGAGGAAGTTTCGTTTGCACTCGTGTATCGCGAGTGTACGCGATGAAAATTGAAATACCGCCGTGCTGCACGGTCGCCGACCGACGTTATTACTTGCGTTATCGAGTTCATTAAAATTAAAATTAAACGCGGCGCGGCTATGTTATTTTGAAAAACGACGGGCCGCGTCCGATCGAGCGCAGTCCCGTTGTGCCGCGCGCAACACAACCGTTTTCGCGCGCGAGGCTGGGAAAATATCGGGCCGAAATATCTTTTGGACGAAAAAGTTACGAGTTTTCAATTAAGCGTGTCTACATTGTTCGCTAGTTCATTATGTATCGATCGATCGGCACCGTTTACTCGCCGTTACCGCCCGTTATAAACTTTTCAATTTGCGAATGAACGGCAAAATATTACCCGACGCACAGACGCGCGATGGGAAAAAAAAAAGTGAGGCTCTCCTCTCTCTTACCTCGTAAAAGGGAGTCTCCCAAGAGTACGTCGAACGAATATCTCTTGCTCTTTCTTCCTTCCCCCCCCTCCTTCCGCCCGCAACCTGTCTAGGCGTCAAAAAAGCTGAGGAAGCGACGGAAGAGGAGGCGGAGGATCAAGAAATAGTAGGGAAAAGGGCAATTCGTTTTCATTACCCATCCCACCGTAGTAGCAACTTCGATGCTGCCCGTAACGCACAAATTTACATCAAACCTCTCCGGCCGTAGTATCTCTCGCTGCCTTGTCCTGCGAAGCGCGCAGGAAGCGAAGACGGAAGGCGAGAAGAACGCGGGCGAGGGAGCACCGGGCTCTGCTGATTTCTTTTTATCAGCCTCCGTAACTTTGATATCGTCCTTTGCACGAGCTTCATTTATTAACAAGCTTGGGAATATTCGCTCGCCCAGGCCAGGTTGCCGGCATAATCAGGGGATAATTTCATTAGACTGAATTATGAATTTCTATTAATGCGTCTGGCGTAGCCTATCTCGACGCGCAATCTCTCTTCGCGCCGAGAGTCACGCTTGCTCGGCTCATNTGGTGATGTTCTGTAAATAAAACTATAAATAAGTGGGCTGCAAAAAAAAAAAAAAAAAAAAATAAATAAATAAATAAAAAAATAAAAAAAGAGATAGAAAAGCGCGCGTATGTTTATTCATCTGCACGTAGACGCGTGTGGTGACGTCGAAAAGCGAGATTGAAAAATATTAATAAACACGTCAGGGCATCTGGCGTAATGTCGACCGCATCGTAATCGGAAAAATGATCACATTAGACTCAATTACGTTTTCCATTTAGCGTCGGCGGATTTCGGGATGGCGCGAGGGGGGAAACGCACACCGAGGCTTTTCGACAAACGAGACTTTCGGTGTCTACCTGAGTAGACGCGGACCCTCCGTGTTTCGTTTCGCGGGAGCGTGTCTGTACCGTGGCCGAGGGGGAGAGGATGGAAAAGGGCGGGCCGTGGAAGAAGAGCGATTCGTTTTCATTACCAGGGCCGTAGCGAGTTCCAACGGATCGGTAGGAGACTGCGCCGGGTATGGCGGCCGGGGGTTCTCTAGATGGCTGGGCGACTAGATGGCTGCCTAGCTCGTCGGCTAGCTGGCTGACTGGCTGGAGCGGTCCACGAGAGAATTCCACTTGGCGAGTAAGTACGGGAAGAACGCGAGTTGTAGTAGCGGAGGTATCAACGGAGTTCCGCAGGGATACGTGTGTTTCGTGCAACCGTGCGGCTGTGCGCGTGTAGACACGCTGCGGAGCTACGCGTGGCTCGAACGCGTGGAGGTGAATCGGAGGGAGGGAGAGAGAGAGAGAGAGAAATAGAAGGGGGGTTACACCTAAACGAACGCGGCAATGTCGACGAGCAGCGGCTGAGGCAGTGGTTTCCAAATCATCCCGACCACCTCTCTCTTTCTCCTGGGAGATCCTTAATCAAATTTAAATACTATCGCGTCGTTCAAACTGCGCGGAGAGATGGCAGGTGGATGTCGGATTTTGAAACCGTCGGCGGTTACTTGATTAAAAGTTTGAGCGTGCGAGATATATTATTTCTAGCTAATCGCGCCTCGCGTTTACTTGGCAATTATGCATATCCGTGCGACTGCGAATTGAAATTTACCGTCAAACCGCTCGGTATAATAAGGGTGAAAGTCATCTGTCCGACGCGGCGCGTAAAGCTTTACGAGATTTGCTCTTCCAAATCGCGCTCAGACCGCACGCTGGCATTGCACTCTACAAATTGTTGCGAATAATACATTCGTGATAGTATTCACGTATAACGTAAATTTGTATTCATTCGCATGCTCCGCACGTACAATGTTAACATTATTATCATGCAGGTGAAGTATTTATATGTAATTCTGAAATATTGAGATCGCATAAAACTCGCGCTACTGTGTACGCGTGAATTACGTGAATAACATAAACTTGATACGTAATCTGCATTAAAAAAACATAATATTACGCGTAATATTTTCGGCGGGTACACAATTGTTAGACGTGCGGAATTTATAAGACTCGCGATATACATGCATAGCTACGTGGAGTTAATACGTTTACTCACAAATCGTCCGAACTCGTACGCCGGATTCTGAAAACCACTGCTGTACAGGGTGGTATCCACAGTTCAAGCGTACCTCTGGCAATCCTACAGTCCGACCGTCAGCAAGAGGTGGGCCAGCGATGGAGAGGGTCGGGAGTTCGCAGTCGCGGGGGTGTAAGTGCTGTTTCGTGTACGACCAGCCCCGCCACCCACCCCACCTTGGCAGACCCACCTCCCGCACCCTCTCCGAGGGAGCTATGGAGAACCAGTGGAGTGAAACAGCCACGCACACACACATACACACACATACACTTTCTCTCTTTCTCGGTCTCTCTCATTTTCCGTCTCTCTTTCTCCCCTCTCTCTCTCTCTCTCTCTCTCTCTCTCTCTCTCTTCACTTCTCAACGATCTTGCGTTAGGTACCGACGACGAGGATAGTTTGCGAAGGGAGCCCTTTCTTCCTTTCTTGAAGGAACAAGCGCGGCTCCGGACCCGCCCTTCCTTCGTGATTGTTCCTTCATCTTTCTGCTTTTGCTGCACTTCAAGGACGCGCCGCCCGCTCCTTTACATCCCTCTCCTCAGTCTTCTGTCCTCATTTTATGTTTTCGACCAGGACCGGAGGTGATTACTCGCGTACAACGTCAAGAGGTTTTCGCCCTCCGGGAACGATACTGAAATCACTACTTCTTTGAGCTTTTATTTCAGTTTATTGATATTTCGCTTCTCTCCGCCGCTTTGTTCTCTTCTTTTTCCTGTCTCTTCGTGTCTCTTGATCCGAACCGGATATTTACGTCGGTTACCTAAGTTGCCTCCCTCGAGAAGATTAGAGGCTGCGTCTCGTCGTGATTCTGCCGTCGTGATTCATTCCCTCCGCGCGTACCTTTGAAAATAACTCCGCACCTCCTTCCGGGTAAAATGAAATTAGTATCCCCTTTATTCGAGTGTTATTTATCACCCTCCTTTTTTATCACACTTTTCTGAAATGTCACTTAATATCTTTACGCTAATCGATATTCTCTTATGGCCGGAGCCCACTTCTGTTTTCACTTTTGGCAGAGCGTCAGGAACGATAACTCATTCGGAACGTAAACCAGCACTCGACCGCTAGAGATATGTTTGAACTTTGCAATAGAATGAAGGTGGTGATCGATATGTTTGTCGAGTTTGCGAGTACGTTGGTGTCTTCCTACAAAGGGACTGTTTCTATTCCCGGAGAGGCGATTGTTTCTGCGTCCCTTCACATATGTTTCAGAAAATCATAAATGAGGGTGGCTGAAGTTATGGGATGATACCGTGTGTAATCGCCGCCCTCGTAGGAAGGGAGCAATTTTTAACACATCGCTCTCCTGTAACGAGAACGATCACCGATAAATCCGCATCTCACCCTCGGCGAGCGTTTCCCCTTCTTGCCTTGTTTTTATCTGCCCGAGCGAAGCGATAACGGACGAGAAACGTAAAAGTCATCTTTGCCGGTTCTGATCTTCAGCGATACGCCGACCGCGGCGAGAGATACCTCGATAGATCGATCTGCTCGTCGAGTTTCTTCCTTACGGACTTTTCTAATAAAACACCTGCGACAACTTGGCGCTCGGTTTCGCGGGACAAATGTCGTGAGTTACTTCGATGAAGTATTTTCATCGGGGGCGAACGACAAAATTGTTACTCGCGGTCGCCGATGGACGTACGAGTAACCGTTTGTAGAGTTTTCCACTTTCTTTATTTCCTCTTGTCAACCTCTTATCTAAACGACAAATGTTACTGCCGTTCTTAACGCACGCAACGTAATATCCGCACTCAGCACAGCATCAATTTCGTAATTTTCGTAAGCGTCGTAGTTTTCAATAATTTAGCTGTTCAACCAACAAGGTTAGCTATTATTTATTTCCTCAAATAGCTCTACACTGAGAAATGTTTGGTAAAATCAACCAAAGTTTGGTTGATCAAATGAATTTTATAGTAATAATTACTATAAATATGTAGTTGTTTTGACCAAACAATTTGTAGCCTTAACCAAATAATTATTTTCATACAACAAATTACAAAAAGTTTTGTTAAATGTAACTAAGTTTTTGGTACTAGTTTTTGGTAACTATAAAATTTATTTGATCACTATTCTACCAAACGATTTCTCTCAGTGTAAGAGTTTCTTTTGTCTATCTCATTTTCTAGTCAAGTGATTATGTATTACATTATGTATTTAAACATTTGTTTTGATTTAAAAACATTTCACGAAATTTAGAAAGTGATTAATCTGTTGATAACATTTCTAGTTTTAGTTGTATTTAGTTTTTTCTGCTCAAACATACACGAAATGTTTTATGTAATTTGCGGATTAAAATTAATACTGACATATGATTACACGCCTACTGTATGCATGTGAATCGGTATTAGTAAAGGCGATCCGATCTCATGCGAGTCCTCCAAATGGCAGTAAACCGGAGAATCAATTCGTAGTTGAGTTAATAGCAGGTTACGATGGTCAGACTAATTCTAGGTAAGGGCAAGCGTGGTCAATCCCATGGTGAACATCCGGCAGTCCAAACTCCAAAATGTGAGACTTGGGGCCGAGAGGAGGGTAATCGGATCATGCACCGGGTGTTCGCTTTGAGAGAGTCTTTAATGATCACATTCGAATCAGGTCGTTAAGGCCACATGGGGAGAAGGCAAAACGCTTATAATATAGAAAGCAAGAAGGGTATCGGCATCGACGTCGTCACACGATGAAGAAAAAGATTAACTTAAAAACTATTAGCGAAGCCCGTGTCGAGGCGCGAGAAAGCCGCGTGAAAATCCTTTCTAAACCAAGAATTTTCAATTCTTCCTCCTATTTAAACGGCAAACGAATTTTCAATCAATGTTTCACTCCACTCGTGGCGGGAAAAATTACGTCATCTTCGTGCTAGCATTTATTTTCTTTCACTTTTTCGTTCACAGCATTTTTTCCCGCCGTGATTTGATTAAATTCGACTTATTCCATCGTAATTTTGACAAACCCGCCAATCTCATCGGAATATCGGTTTTATTTTCTTTTCAAACATTGCTTTTCGTATATTTCGCATTAGATCTATATTTCGATTTGTTGGACAAAGCTGTTCAATATGAAAATAACTTCAAAAGCTCTGCAGCAAAAGCCTTTCTAGAAATATTGTAAATAAAATTCTACTCTGGTATAAAATGTAATCCAAAAGTAATCTAAAGTAAATTGCAATCTATGTTAAATGTTTTCCAGAATGACGCACTACATTTTATCAAAGGAGCGTGAATTTTTCAATTCAGGAACAAGAACTTCAAACATATCAATCAGTTTTGTATCGCGTAATTGCGTTCATTAATTATGAATGGCATCTAAAAAAAAAAAGAACGTTTATGATTGACACATTAAAGTTTATTAGTTATTATTTTATTAGACAGTTAAATAAAACATATTAATGACTATTATATATGTTTAGATTACGCTAAAGAGTTCATCTCTGACAAAGTTATGCGACGTTTGTATCACATAAACGACGAAGATTATATTATATATGTAAATGTGTGCGCGAATACACGCGTGTGATGCGCTACACGCGCAGGACATTTTTTTCTTTCTTTCTTTTTTTCTTTTTTCATAGAGCAATTGACGTTAGGGTATTTATATTTACGACAGCTGTACATTTCTGGAGCGTAAAGCCCCGGCTATATAGACGTTATCGCTTTGCTAGCTCCGCATTTAAAACCGTGCTGTGTTTCTGTGCGTGCCTCGACTACGGGATTTGATGTCAAAGTTATATCCAGGACGTTAACGAGACGTATGTACGAGCCAAACGATCGCCTACGTGGCGTTCACCTAGTAATTTAGCTAACTTCCGTGTTATTTATCGGCTTCTCCGTACGTATGCATTTTGATTTCCCGCACACATACACACACCGGCTCGCCCGTATCCGCTGATTTCATTGCCATCCATTAATCAAGTTACGATCACGGTACTTTGCGAAGGTACGTTTTCTTCTTCATTACGTCGTGAGAGAGAATGAGAGAAGGGAAAGGGAGACGAATAAATATTCGCAGAAACGTTAGACAAATTATTAACGTCGGCTCACATTATTTCGCCGGGAGCTCGTGCGAAGACGAGCTTAACACGTTTCGCTGCCGTATAATCACGTTCTTGTGCAGCGTAAGTATAAAAACCGAGCGTGATATAAAGTAATTTTCTCTCTCTATGAGCCTATATAGGTTTTTTCTTTATTTTTTTTTATTATCAGGGGGAACTGGTCTTAACTGCGCTACATTACGCTGTACGAGAAATTCTGCGAAACTTCTTCCTCATATACAAGTATACACATCGTTTCGAACATGAACACTACGTTAGAAGAGGCTGGATATGGACGAACATGGGAAGGGGACGGGATAGGGGTGGAGGGGGGAGGGGCAGTTTGCGAAAAGTTAAAATTAATATCAAACGTCAGGTTCGGCAAAGGAATCTTAGTTTCGAAAAGAATCACGGGGGTTCTCGAAGTAACTTTGAAGCCGGAAAACTTGAGTCGATTCATTAGCTCTCGCCGCAAATTCGCGGTGGTCGTCAGGTGGACATTCATCGAAGGGTTTAAATCGCGTTGGGTTAAAATCCCCTTACCGCCGCCACCATCGCCACCACCACCACCATCACCGCCGCCGCCGCGGTTCCGCATCGCGCGCGTCCTCCGGGGAACGGGTGGGAGGAGGGCAGCGGATTAAGTCGGGTTCGGTGATAAGTGGTCGCGGTACCCGGTCGGAAACTCTAATTAATACCTCGACGCTTCGTTTGAGCCCGTGACTTACGGGCCTGTCGACCGCGCGCGGAATTACGACCGAACTACTGCGGCGCGCGGCGCAGGCAGCTCCGTTCCGTTGTCCTTCAGGGGCGGCGCGGTCATTTGTTATCGTGAGAGGGCCAGAAGGGAATCGCAGGGAGGGAATGTCAGGAACCGGGAGAACGGGCACCCGAGTTTGCCGCCTTCGGCATGCCAGGATTCAATCGACATACGCTGAACGCTGCCGCCGCCGCCGCCGCCGCCTGATGTCGGACTTTAACGAGTCGACGAGTAATATCGATCAGCTGGTTACGTTAATTGTACGTTTCGACGGGCGATGCTGTTACCTTCCGGCGAGAGAATCGTGGGAACGTGAGGATTTTGTACAGTCCGAGAGCCGTGAATTTTCGGCGACCGCGAATCCGTAAAATCAAATTGTGTGAATTACACCGAATCGAATAGCTAGACTAGCGTGAAAATGTTAATAATGTTTGATAAAATATTCATGTATACGCAAATATGCGTTATATTTCTTATTGTGACAGATACAAACGCTCACGATAAAATCTTACTTTCAGTGAAGACTTATTTATAATTAAGGAAGAGTTGAATGTACCGATCATCTAAATCGTATGTCATCAATGCTTTATTAATTTTAATCAGTTGTTAACGAAGCAAAAAAGTATTCCCTGATTTTTTTATTTTTCCTGACTGCTAATAATTCTGTTAATATAAACAACAATAAAAAAATATAAAATGAGAAATAAGAGTAATATAGATAAAAATGTAACACATTACATTTTATTGTATGCGTGCTAACAACACTTTGAAAAATCAAATAAAATTGAAGTTAATTATTGATCAATTGTAGTTTACTATAATCATGCAATTTTATATTAAATTTTTATATTTTCATAAAAGTAAATTTATTGTAAAATATTTTACACATTTACTATTATTATAAAGAATTAAATCATATTTTTATAAAATTTATTAAGTTTTTTAAATCGTATCGTTACAAATTTTAATACGACAAATAATATTAATGTAAAATTGATAAGTGATAATAGCAAAATTAATAATATGAATAAAACATTATTATTTATTAATTATTAAATATTTAATACTTTTTTCAATAAGTTATTAATAAAATAAGTATTAGTTAATAATTCCTTATATTTTTAATTATTTTAATTCATAAATTTGATACTTTCAAAGACGATACAATTTAGAAGGCTCACAGGAACGATTTAAACTTTTAGACGATAAGTCGGTGTTTTCTGCAGCAAGTTGCAAAAAGGGCTGTATAATTATATAATTTAATATATAAATTTATTTGTAATTAGTGAAAAGAGTTAAACATTATAGTATAACAGGTACTTGAAACATAAGGCAACAAATTCCAACTTTTATTTGCGTACAAATCAATATTAAATGGAAAATATAATAAAAGATAATTTAAATGGTACGCATTCGACAATTTTCGTCTCTTGAAATTTCGAAGCTTCCCATATAAGATGAGAGTCTTAAGATGTAGGAAGATAGCCATATTCATATGAGAGATTCCTAAGATGTAGGAAGTCTATGAATAAGAAAATCATATATATGAGAATCGTATAATAGTTCCTTTTATAGTTTCCTCTTTTCACATTTCTTTAGCGAAGGGGTAAAAAGCGCGAATTCAGATTAATAGACTCGGTGAAGATGGAGAGTAGCGTTAGAAGCCGCGCGAAGAAGAATGAGTTTTCGTAAGATTTCTCCATTAGTTCGACTATTTTGTTCTTGAACGAGCGCGCATGGAATTACGGGCCTTCTCGAATATCTCCCTTCCTTCATAATACAGACTAAAAAGAAAGAAATTAAAAAGAACTCGTCACCATTGCGCCGCACGCACTTGCGTTTTATTACGTCCGCCTGAAAATATTCGCGCGCTACGAATAAAAAATGATCCTTCCGCGTTTACTCTCTCGCTTCTCGTCCCAAACTCCGCTTTTATCGTCGCTCCTCTCTCTCTCTCTCTCTCTTTTTTTTATGCTCCACCTGCCGCGAAATTCCGAGCGACCGAGCGAGTGTCCGTTCGCCATAATAGACGGCATACAGCTGCATCGCGGCGGCGGCGCCGACGCCTCGCAAATGGCTCATTGTAATGGAAGAAAAGACGACAAACGCCGCTGAATAAAGAGCACGGTCAGAAGTGGATGGACAAAGTCACGCGAACTCCCGACGCGATGAGTGCGAGACTGCGGGGGTGTGCACTCCTGGAAAAAATTTCCATCGCTCCGGCTTCGTCGTCTCTCACGGCCATCCGCTATTTTCTCCATCTAGCCCGTCTACCGGACCACCCTCGCCGCCGCCGCCGCCGCCCCGCCCGTTTTTTTTTCCTCCCTCGCTCTCCTCTCTTCGCCGCGGCTTCGAAGTTTTCGTAATCAGATGCGCGCCGTAATTTAATTCTACGCAGGAAGGGAATAAAAACGCGCCATCCGCAAGAGAGCGCGCGTAATAAGTTGATGGCGGGCCGCGTTAAACAAACGGACAATTTGATCATACATTTTCTCTTCCTTCCGCGTATCTTCTTTACTACGCTATTTTTTGCACAGTCGGTTTTGGCTTCCTGACGAGCAGCGCGAGCGAGCGCGATACGCTACCGCGTAGGTAATTTGAGGGCTACTTCGTGACGGTCTTATTTTTGACGATGAAGAGTCCCAGACCAAACCGGGCGGGTAAGCAAGTGGAAACGCAAGCATGAACGATAAATACTTGCGATACTTTTTCTCTTCGTTGTCATTTCTTTTTTTTTCTTCTTTTTCTTTTACCTCCCGCCCTAGCCTGTTCCGTCGTTACTGGCAAAATACCGTCAGCCAATTCAGCATCCAACTTTCACGACGCTGAAGAATCGTATTCCAGCGAAGTTCCATAAATAACGTCCTAACGGAAAAAATGGAGGAAGTAAAAAACGAGTGGCGGAGAGGCGAGGGCAGGCGGCAAGAGCTAGCGAAGATCGTTTATGCGAACCAGCGAAGGGCCGTAAAAAATGTCTTCTTTCTTCTGTCGTTATAGTCATAAGTCTCTTTACTTACTTCGCTTACTCCTTATAGTTTTATTTCCACATTTTTTTTTACTTTCATTATTTTGCCTTTATTTTCGCGCGAGCCACAGAAAATTTTACATCTAATTAACTCGATTTCTATAGCGCTCCTTTTTTCAATCGTAGACACTTGTTCCCTTTGTTTCTCGTTCGCAAGATAAACTTTCGTTTTCGAGAATGCCCTAAAACATCAGGAGTGATCAAGAGGCAAAATTGAATTTTTATCGAAAAAGATATTAGCGAAAATGATTTCTATTCAGAAAAATAACCATAGAGACTAAAAAAACTGTGGAACGACGGAAATTTATCCCATCGATCAAATTGCTTTCATCTTCATTATCACTTTTTATATATTCAATTGTCGTAATAAAATCTCTTTCCGTTTCTGCCATTTATTACGAAATCGGTTATATACGTATAAACAGTACGTTTCGCTTCGAACAGCGATGATAGCGAAACGATCGCTCACGGATAGACGCAATGCAAAAAGACGGAGTGGTTGGAACGTAATCCTTCCCCGAAGCCGACAAGCGAAATTGTTCGAACGCCGTGGCCTCTCACAGTGTCCGCTTTCTCAGAAGCCGCCTGGCCTCCCGACCTGGCTGGTGCAAGATCCAGAGGTGGCGGTTAGATGCGGCTCGCCGATTAAGACGTCGATAAATAATATTAATTGCCGGCCAACCCCGGGCCGAAACCGCCTCCCACGGTCGAAAGGGACGGTCGAAGCTGGGAGGGGGCGACGTGTTGCGTTTAATCAATACGCACGTAATGCTGCGGATGGATGATGGCGGTGGTGGTGGCGGTGGC
>QKQZ01002291.1:0-18089 GCA_003595255.1 Solenopsis fugax | reverse complement strand
TATATATATATAATATTTGCGCGCTGTTACAATGCAATTATATATCTCACACCATTTTAATTAATGATTAAATATTTTAAGATTTGTTCAATTTCGATTTTATTTCGTAAAATGCTTACTAAGATGATCTTATTAAGTACTTTAAGAGATTTTAAAGGGTGATTCTTCACAATAATTCGAAACGAAAACTTTATACACTGAAAAAAGGACTGGTTATAACTACCAAATGTATAGTAAAATAGTATTAATTAAATATTTGGTCAATGTAACCAAAAATAATTTTACTTTTCTAAATATTTAGTAACTTATACAGATTTGATAATACTTACTAAACATTTAGTAAAATAAAATTATTTTTGGTTATATTGACAAAATATTTAATTGATACTATTTCACTATACATTTGGTAGTTACAATCAGACTTTTTTTTCAGTGTATGACTATATATTCGAAACGGTTTAAATATAGGGTGTCAAAGCTGAAGAAAAAATTTCAAAAACCACTTGGGATATTTTCATAATTATGAAAAATCAAAGAAGAGATATTATTTGTGGAATAAAAGAATATTTATAATATATAATAAATAATTTTAAATTGACATTTTAAAGTTATAAAATTTTAACTAATTCTTTATAAATTTAATCATTAAAAATAGATATTAGATTTCTATTATAAATTGATTTAAAAGATCAATACTTATATTCAGTCATTTAATGATTAGTTAATATAAAGTTAAAAGAGATTACTAATTATTAAATATATTTAATAATCAATTTTTAAAATAAAAGAAGTTTGATAAAACTTTGTTGATATTATGTTTGTAGGACATGAAGGCTCAGCTTTTGGGACCATATTTTGTATTTTTGGAAAAAATAAAATTTTTCCTTTAATTTTAACATCTTGTATCTGAAATCGTTTCGGACATATGGTCATGTGAATTTTTCTTGAATTATGAATGAAAAATCATTCAATAAACTTTTATAGAGTACTTAACGACCATTCTGTACATTCACACACAAATTTATAAATTAGATGTAAAAGTTTATGTTTTTAATTACTCTATTATCTATTAAATTTATTAGAAGTTGTGTTTTTTAATACTCTATTATCTATTTAATTTATTAGAACGGTTCAAACACTGATCGATTTGAAGAGAGCACGTGTATTATTTAGTACAGCTTTATTCTAAAAAGTTTCAAGGCGTTTTAATGGTTAACAACTAAAGTCGTTAATTTGAAATTGCTTTAGGATAAAAGGAATCTTATAGTTAATGAATCTTTCTAAAAGAACTTTAAATCGAATGAGCCTCAGAATACCTCGTTTATCGATAATTAATCGTTTAACTATGAACTAGTTTTAACAAAAATTCGAAACAGGATGTTTCAATTCTTTTCCATAACGTTAACGAATTAAAAATTTATCTGTGAGAATTATTAATAGCACGAATTTCAGTTACCTTTCGCGAATATATGTACTATTTATATTACTTAAGCATATAAAGGAGCACAAAATGCGCCGTATGTATTAAGCAAAGCACAAGTACGATTCGCGAAATTATTTTGCTCTAATTAAACGTCGCGATGCAATTCGGCCGCAGCTTGCGCGCCAAGAAATTCGTTGGTTAAGTTTAGCTGTGCAAGCATTTCCAACGGAGTTATCTTCCGGAAATATAATATTTCATTACACACAGTCGGCCGTTCTTTGCCTTCGATCGTAACGGCCACAAGATAATTTCGCCGTCTTCGCGCCGCACGTTTCCACGTTGTGAATCGTGCTCGACTTTGATACTTGGAAACAAATTAACCGTCTGGCGAATGAGGCCGAAGAAAGAAAAAGAAAAACTTTCTCTCCCCCCCCTTATCTCTCTCTCTCTCTCTTTCCTTTTTCTCTCTTTGAAGCTTTCATTAATGTAAAACAGTTTGTCGTAATGTTTTCCCGTGATTATTCCAATTGCAATTTTAAATAAAAACGTGGGTTAACTCCGCAAAAGATGTAGACGGTGTGTTTACAGATTGCGTCGGTATAAAATTTAAATAAATATAAATAACGTGTAATTTGTGCTACGTCAAATTTGCATAAAAACGACCGGTGGCAGTGCTGTACACGTAACTCATTATCTCGAAAACATTTACAGCATTACGATACGCTCTTGTTTAAGGATACATTTTTTTATGGCACTTTAGTAATGCAAATTAAATTACAAGTTTTAATAAACAAATATTATATATATATTTTTTTATATTTATCTTCACTCTTGCTTTTTTTATTCATGTAATTAATGCTATCTATCTTTTACCAGCAAAGAAATCTGAATATTTTTATTTTATCTTGTAACCAACCATGTAATGTCGAAATTAAAAAAAAGTTTATAATTTCATGAATTATAAAATTAATACGAAATGGGATTAATTACAATTGCTTCAGTATCAATTATTTCCTCTTAATTGGCGTAAAATATTGTATCACCGTCTACAGACACGTTGTCATTTTCTACCGGAGCTTTACCGCATATATCGTGTAAACGCAAGATGGAAGGATAGAAGCTTTCCGCTCGCTGGTTCGTAAAGTGTAAAACGTGATACGACCAAGATGCCATGGTTGTATAAAAACTATATAATATTCTCGGTTAATTTTTAAAGTACCACTTACTCCGAAGATGAGCAGAAGGCCGCTGAAAGTTTCGAGCAGCACATCTCTTTTTTTTCTTTAATAATGTTAAAAAAAAACCCCGCACGGCGCTCGGGAACGAACCGTCTGAAAATTAGAACTTCTCTCTTAACGATGTCCCCATATAATGATTCACTTATTTAAGTTTTAACATCCAACCTGTCTAAATGACCTCGCGAAATTCAAGTACCCAACGTGACAGTTTCAGAGGCGCAGTTTCATTAACAGAGATTGCGAGAAGCTGTTACACATCGAGAAGTCGACGCAGGTTCGCGCGTCGATTTCTCGATGTGTAGGATATTACTTTGGAGTGTCGTTTGGTCGACATCAACCGGGAGCATATTAGAAATTACGACGGTCCCGATACTTCAAACGGCACATACGTTCTGAGTAAAGGAGAGGATCCGTCGTTGATTTCGTATCCTTTGTGTTTGCGCGCTATCTCGTCGCCGAACGTCTTATTGGCACTCACGTTAAGCAAGTTACGGGAAAGAGATACGCAAAATCCATCGAACGGATGTTACGCGGCGGAGATCAGATATACTGCGTCGGGAAGAGTTTCACATCGGCGCACGAAACCGAGATTTCACGTCTAACGTAAATACGAGCGTGTATGTACGGATGTATACACGGTATATTCGCACATCAGAAGAAAATGTTCGCACGGGCTCTTAGGTACCGAGAGTGCCTGTCGCTATGCAGTTCGCAGGCTCTCTCGCGAATCCGGTGGATCAGCTTGCAGGCTACGAGACACCTTTGTGCCATGATGCGGAAATGATTCTGAACATACTTGCTCTATTTTGTGAGAAAAAAAGAAGTTACATAATATAAATCATCGCGATTCTAATTATTCATTTAAGAAGGTACGATCGAAAAGCCAAAATACGTCAATCTGTTTATAATTCATGTAGCGTATCATTTTATAAGCAAAACTGATATTATATATTAGAATTTCAAATCAATTGATTATGTATATAATTTCCAAAAAAATAAAAGTTTAAGTTCGAGTTTTATACGTGACATTTTATAACAGATGCATCGAATGACTGATACATTATGTTACGTTACTTTTAGATTACTTTGATACACATAAAGATTTGAATAATTAAAATATCTATAAATATTTAAATAATAAGATAAAAATAATTTGATTAAAATATTTAAATAATTAGATCGAACTTTTTTGTATGTCTTTATAAAAATTCAATTCCATTCATCACGTAGGTTTTTCATACAAATAAAAAGTTGACGAAAGTATGCTTATGAACTAAAAATAACTTTTAATCAATTAAAAAGATATAATAGAAAATTTGATAATGCTATTAAAAAAATTATTTAAAAAATTGTTACAAAAATACTAATTAAAAACTAAGCTGTTGTAAGGTTCTAAAGTATTGAAATATACAATAAGCAGTGACTCATCGCAGATTAAATATCTAATTGTACAGTTAGTTTTAATGGCAAAGTTAAGAATATACACACAGTAAAATTTTATTAACGATTATTAGAAACATTTCATTAATTTAATTTTAAAAACTAATAATGAGTAAGAACTCCGTATAATTAAAAAGTAAAATTTAATTTTATGCAATTAAAACCAACCAATAATCTTAGGAATTCAAATACATACTAATGTAATAAAATTTCAAAAATTGTTATATTCTCAATAATATAAGTCACTGAAATTGTATCGATTATACATTCTTACACATGTGCGTGTAGCGAATTAACACGGACTCTTTTTTTGCACTGAAATTTAAAACAATCCAACTGAGAAAATAATATTTCAAAATAAATCGTACACTGGATATTCTTAATTCGGAAATTGTACCTTTGACTCAGCACATTTATTAATTTATACAATTATAAAAACATGTGTATATCGCAAATTGATTGTATATGTATTCATTGTTTTTTTCCGATTGTAAAGTTGCGATTTAATTAAAATTTGATAATTTTAAGGGAATAAAAGCTCAAATATAGAAAAATGATTGAACCGAAAAATAGGTCGGATATCTTGCAAATGGCAAATAATTGATCCAAAAGTCAACAATGTATTCGGTTAATTAGTTATTTAACTTCAACAATAAATGAAATACTACAATGTAATTACACATATATATATATATATAATAAAATATAATAATAATAAGAAAAGAACACACGGAAATGGTTTCTTCGATCTTGTTGCCCCAAATATCATTTATCATCGCAAATGCGTAGTAAATCTCGCAAAATCTGCGTTGAGCGTTTACGGGTACTTGAGCATTTCAAACAATACGCCGTAACCGTGTAGTTATACGCCACGGCTATCCCTCACTGATTGCAATCTGCGCAACGGTCAGCCAGTATATCGCTTTAAACATTAATACGAAATCTCGTTTAAGCGTCGGTGTAACGTTTGCTTAGGCCGTGAAATTTTGGTTAGAAGTGCACTTAGTCCCCGAGTACATACGGAATTTAGTTCCTGTATCGCGTTACCACGGTAACTGGCTGACCGTGCGCGGTTCTCTATCCTGCGGTCGGGTAGGCCCGACGTCCCTCTGGAAGTTTGGGATGAGAGGGTTTGAGGAGGAAGGCGGAGATGGAGAGAAGCCAGAAGAAAATAGAAGAAAGGCAGAGAGATGGGCGAAAAGAGAATCGAACGGTTCTTCTGGAAGGGGCAGAAGGGGTGAGATGTTAAAACGACTTCACCGTGACGAATCATTTTGCGAAGGTACCTGGAGCGAGAGATGCACCGCAAGAAAGTGGAGCATCTAGAACGAAATTGTAACGACCGACCTGTCATCCTTGATCCTGTCATCTAGTTTAGATCGTAAACGGGTTTTCCTCCGAGAAGAGCTTTGCGCTCGAGACTCGTATATAATGCGTTATCGCGCGACAAGGCCAACGAAAGGACGCGTTAACGCGATAAAACTATGCCGCCGCTGCCGACACCGCGCATGATCTCGAATTACTATGCGTCGGCGGTCGCGATCGCGCATGGGGGATGTCGCCACGTGAAGTAACCGTGTGTAAAATGATCCTCCACAACGACCGCCATTTTTTGCGCCGTTAATTTTATTTCTCTCGTTACTACCACCAAGAGCGGTTTCACTTGATCGTCCAGTTAGGGTTGAATAACTCGATCTCACGTGTTCGTCGCTTAAATGAATTTGATGAAAATACGCAGTTTCTGATAAGCGATAATATCTCCAGATCCAGCACGGAACGATGTACACTATCGCTCAAAAGTTTCGATACATTTCGTGTTTCTGTTAACAATTCCATTATTTATACGTGAAATATGGAGTTCTGATATATTCTCTTATTTTCAATACGCTCGTGAATGCCAAAAAATATTATAAATTTCTCATAGACAAATATCATGTATATACAGCTGAAAAAAATTTTGATTCCAAATTTCGCGTTAGACAATGTTCAACATTTGAACATCATGTAGGCGATTAACAATAAGAGAACGATATGAACAATATTCTCACAGAAATCAAGCACCAGATTAAATACAAATTTTGATTAAATCCGTAAGTACAGAATGTGCAAATTATAAATTAATAAAAAATGATATCGATTTTTCTTTCAACTGGTACACATGATATTTGTCTATTTGACAAATTTATTTATAATTTCTGTTTATAATTATTTTTCGCCAATTCACGACGGTAATATTGAATACTTCCGTGACTGAAAATAAGAAAGAATAGAAAGAGAATATATGTATTTTATAACTGTATATTTTATAAATAAAAAAATAAAATTATTAATAAAAATAAGGCAAAAAGGCGAAAATTTCTGAGCGCAGTATATATTCTTAATTTAGAAAGAAACATAAATTATATATCTGTGGCCGATATTCATAGTCGATTCTTATTTCAAGACCGTCTTAAGATACTAATATAGCTTTATGATTGGTTGACGATATCTTAAGACGGTCTTAAATATAAGAAACGGCTATGAATACCTGACCTCAGAGTAGAGGAGAAGGTAATATTATAGGCCGTGTAGGTATTAGTGAGCATCCGTATTATCTCCGTTATTAGGTAACGAATCACTAGTAATTACTTATGGAATCATTTGTTAAGTAGCTTGCAGTTATGCAATGGCGCTAATATGCCAATATTGGTTACAAAGCTTTTTTACTTTCGATCATTTCAAAACCTGTTCAAAGTATTTTAACATTTACATAATTACACATACTTTCTCATTCTTTTTAAACTTGAGTGTATTATCACACGAATATATATTCGAATGCTTTTTTTATTTAATTTTTTATTCGGCTGTACACATTTCGAATTATGCAAAGTTAAACAGTGACATGAGATTTTGCTAATGTAAGTCCTAATGTTTATTGCCGTCTCAACAGGTCTACCCAAGCAGCAGACAAATGTTTTTTAAATGTATCTTAAATATTTATTCTTCATTATAACATTCTTTAGATATCTGAAAAACATTTAAAAAATTTATATCGTTTAAAAAAAGTTATTTACTTTGAATGTTAGTATATTAATATAAGAAAATAAATATACTACGAAATATACTACGTACTATGTAATGATCATGGCGCAGAGACTCTCTGTGTCAAAGACCCGGGTTCAAATCCGAATGATCAGAAACATGTGATTTTATTCGACCTCTCGAAAGGTAATAGCAAATCACCGAAAGTATCTTATCATGAGAACCTCTCTAAAGGGGTCCTGTAGGTTTCATATATCTGTATAAATTCTAAAAAAGTGCACATCATAGAAATACGCTGAGAAGTCACCACACTCTAATAAAAGCTAAGGATTGGAGAGACAGATATGACTGCATTTTAAGAACAGGACGTGCAACAATTAAATCATATATCTCAATACAAGGATTGGAAAATTCAGTATTAATGGTTCCATTTCCAAATCAGATCATCACATCAAATATACCAAGAAAATAATGCACCTGCAAAAGCAAGAAAACGTATTATTGAAATACTTCACGAATTACAGACTCTGTAAATCGTAATGTATTTGCAGGTGCATGATTTTCCTGGTTTATTTGTTGTGATTGTCTGATTTGAAGTAAAGCCATTAGTACTGTATTTTTCAATCCTTTGTATTAGGATACAACTTTGATTCAATTGTTCCATATTATTCCAAGTCTGGATTTCTAAATTGAAATAATTTTTTATATGTAGTACGATAAAAATTCTAATAAATATATCGTAAAATAATATAATAAACATGATAAATATTATAGAATAAATAACTGTTAATTCTGTCTAATTAACTTAAAAAATATATATATTAATGAACAATTGAATTGAGAATCGCTGTAATTAATACGCAAAAATGTTTTTCCTCTTTATAAAAAATTAAATCATTTAATCTTTAATTCCTCACGTTACACAAACGTAGACGTTTCGGCTCATGCATAATTAAATTTTTATTTCGACGAGACAACGTCTTTAGGACTGAAGACCAATTACTTTGAAACATAACTTTTTTATTTGGCTTTACTCCTAAAATATATTGTTAAAAAAAAATAAAGTTTAAACAAATATTTTCGATTATAATTTTTCGATCCATTATGCAGTATCACATTTCTATAAACCACGTCCTAAGCAATAAATATTTCATAACTTTGAGTCTAGAATCTATTAAACAACATTTTTACAAATATAATCATTAAGTTTCAATATAAAATATTGATTATTAAAATTATATTGAATAAAATGTAAATGGGTGCCCATAATATGCCACCTTCTCCTCTATAAAAATTGAAACATCAAAATACCATCAGATTTTTCTAATTTCATGGAGTTAATATATAGTGAAAAAACGTTACTCAAAGTTCTTCTGTTACGGCGTCGGCTTACTGAATTAGCGAAAGCACATTACCGCGTTATTATCCGGCGCTGAGCGCGATTTAAAACGCCAAGGACCGAACGGAAGCGAAGTTCGTTGAGATGAGAGAGGATAAACGTCATGGTTGTAAACGTGCCTCCGACAGGGCATTAAAAATGATATTTTCACGCTCGACGTGGACCCTCCGGAATATCCCGCACCTAGTTACGGTCTTGTGGGCTATATACTTGGCGAACGTAAATGCGCGCCTCGCGGAGCCTCCCCCAGTTATTCAACCTTCTCTCGGGTTGCTGCAGCGCGCTCCCTGGCATCCGGAACGAAATCTCTACCGACACGTCATTCCGACGTCCACGGCCCGCCGGAATCCTGAGGGGCGGCGGCGCCGAGGGCGAGCGTTTCTCTCATCCCTTCGGCGCGCGACGACGGTGGCTCTTAACACGGCGTGTCAAGTCGGGAAACCATCGTCGTGAAAGCATCTGCTCGTTCGCGCTCTGAAGATTAAAAAAGTTCCCTATCGTTTCAACGTTGAAGCGCGAACGCTGCGCGTTCTCGGCAAAACGCCGAGAGCGAGGTAAAAAGCCGCGGGAGTAAAGAGAAAAATAGAGAGAAAGAGAGTGAGAGGGGGGAGGGGGGAGGCGGAGAGACGAGAGAGAGAGAGAGAGAGAGAGAGAGAGAGAGAGAGAGAAGAGTGGACGATATTGCCGCGTTTTTCAAACGCGTCTAAGCGTTCGTGTAGACTCTCGTATCGAGCCCGTACGTGTTTCCATCAGCGTCTTCTCGACGTCTCGTCGTGAGGTCAGACGACGAGAACACGTTCTCTCTCGCCGCGCAATTGCGGCGCAATTGTAACTTACATCGTTCGCCCCGATTGCGCTTGCACCGCGCGCGATTTCTCGCGCGGCGTGGTTGGCGATATGGGCGTTCGTAAACGACGAGTTGCCGCTGTTATTTGACGTCTCGAACGACGTGACATTTCGTCGCAACGGCGACGGCGACGCTACGCTCTCGCGACAGTGAAATGCACGAGAGCGTGCGAGCGAGGGAGTGCTCGCGCCCCGAAATCTCTAGGAGAATTCTACAGGAACGCGGAGAGATAGGATATTCGCGTTTCTCTCACGCTGCTTTAATGCGGCATGTCACGTCGAGAGTCGTCACCGCGCGTAAAGCATCTGCTCATCCGCTCACCCGAGAGATTAAAAAGTTTTTCTTCGGGGAAACCTCGTGACAATATTGCTCTCATCGCGCGCGGGCAAGCAGCCAGGAATCGCCAAACTGACGTGTACGTGTATATACATGTATGCGTGTGTACGTGTGTAATGCGCTTTCTCGTTGCTGATGGCAGCCGGCTTGGGATTTCTTGGCGATTTCCGAACGCGCGACGACTCACTCGTGCGCGAAGCGCTCGATAAAGGAGTTTCCGACGATTAATCGTACTACAAAGTGTAAGGAAATTTAATAGTTAGCGGCAGCCGACAGAGGCGTTAACTTGGCTCCCCGATTGCGATCTGTATTGCGCGTCTATGCGACGTACGATTCGAGATATACGGGGTGTATCAACGAGAACCAATATTTCCCACTGACAAACGACTAGATGGAGCTGATCTTTCCGCTCGAAATGAAATTGCGTCCGTGATTCCTGTAGCTTGACGGTTTTTTCTTCATGGTTCGCGTAAAGCTTAGATTGCAAACTATTGGCAATCACGCAATTTATGTGTTCAGGGGGCCTTTTGAAAGAAACGCGAGAGACTCTCAGATAATTATTTGCACTATATTTTTGTAAATATTGGGTAAATATTTGCGAAATATCTATATGAAAAAAAATATTTGGACAGTAAAACCAGAAGATTTGTGGTGCACATTGGAAAGATTATTTTGAAATTTATTGTTGTATGTTTATAATTCACGAACTGAAAACATATATAACTAATTTTTATAGTTACATTTCTTGTATTTGTTCTACTGTAATGTGCATAATACAAAATTTTAATTATTTATTAGATATATAGAATTCCTCTATAGAATTAAATTAACTCAATAAAAAGTACGAAAAAGGCCAGTAAGAGTCAGCGCGGGTACAAATGCGCAATCAAAAATACAGATACAATTACATCTATTTATTCATTCAAATAACAAAAGAAACGAACGTTTCGACTCACTTTGGAGTCCTCCTCAGCGTATTAATAATATAAACGATCTAGCCGACATCAGTTCATAAAGCAGAAAGCGGTCGAGTCACAATCGGTTTGCCAAATCCGTAATGGCATATTACGCTTAATAGTGTCGCAGGAGATGACACTTTTCTATATAAATAACGTGTATACTGTTATAGATGACGAAACAATTTTATTAATTAGTTAAAATTGTGATATGACTCACCAATTGAAACTGATGAAGACTAGTGAAGCCTTGGATAAAGATTGTCATAGGTTATTTGAATGAATAAAGATGTAATTGTATCTGTGTTTTTGATTGGGCATTTGTACCTGCGCTGATTATCACTGGCTTTTTTCGTACTTTTTATTGTTTTAAATTTTGAGAGTCCTGAATTACTTATATTATTTGTATTAAATTAACTCTTAAGCTACGATCATAATTAGTGTCTGACCTATTTCTATTCATGCAAAAGTTTCTCGAAATTTTAATTAAATTATACTACTTTTTATTTTTTCTAAAATATACTATAAAGTACACAGACATTTGCTCTAGAAACTTGAAATGTTCATGAATTTTTAGAATTTTTATTTGGAACCATTTTAAATAAATGAAAAAGTGATCACGAGTTACCCATGATCGAGAAGGCACTTTTTTCATATAATATTTTAAGGATTAATAATAAAATATATTGTTCTTTTACTTATATTTCTGTGTGTGTAAACTTCGTTATATTAATTCTTTAGTGTCTTGAACTTTGTAATGAACCAAATAATTAGGTTATATTTTACGAGAAACAAGCTGAAAAAGAATATCTCTCGTGAATGTCTTTATCGGAAAAAGATTACATAAATCGCGGAAACAAGTTACATAAGCAGATTACATAAATCGCCGATATCATAATCGTTCATCGGGAAATATTAATCACCGTTATATTTCTTTAACGACTTATCAGTTTTCAGACGATGCTTTTCATCTCGTTGCTTTTTATTCCACGTACTTATTTTATTATTTATTTGACATTTAGCAACGAACGAAAGATATTAACAATTTCTGCCAATAAATACATCATCACTTTTAAAAACTGGTTCAATGGAAAAGACATCGACTTTTCGAAAATCTATCGGAACATATTTAATTAAATGTCGTCATATGTAACCAATGGTAAACCTTCTCTCTCGAGAATATGAACTCAGAAAGTTTTGGACCGATATTTTTCCGTGCCAAGAAAGTATCCCGCAGCCGATGCAATATTCTGAATAATTGAACATCTAATACAGTAAGTCCCGATATCCTCTATTCAATTTTCTATACGAACAGAGTTGTAGTGATTTAAGCGAGTTATAGTTATTAAAAGTGAAATTTTACAATAAAGTTTTCGAATAGAGTTAAAAATATAATACCAGAAAGATGTTCTGCTAGAACAGTAGTAATATTAGTACTATTCAAGCATTGTATGACCTTAGATAAGTTGTAGATTAATTTCTTACTAATAAAAAAAGTGTATTGCTCCTACATGTTCATATTACAGTAGAGCCTCCCACATCCAAAGTTCCATTATCCGAATACTTTAATATCCGAACGTTCAACTATTCGAATGTTGCATTATCATCAAATGTTGATTTTGTTTTCTTTACGTAAAGAATTTAAGTTTTTTTGAATATGTGAAGTCTTTTTTATTAAAAATTTAAGTTTCTGTTTGAATAAATAAAATTTAATATAAAAATGAGTTTATTCTATTATCCGAAAATTCCCTTATCCGAACAATTTTGTCTCCCTATTATTTCGAATATGGGAGGCTTCACTGTATTTTGTTAGCCCACTTTACTTGAGCACATTATTCCGTGCATAAAGCGAAATTAATTTCAAAATAGAAACAAAACTTCCGCTCGATGCAATCGTTTTGTGAGCGCAGAATGGAAATAAACTAAGATTCAATAGAAAGCGATTCTTTGAAGTGAGATTAAAGAGCCTACAGGCAATATGCATATGGATAGACTTTTAGAGAACAAAATATTATTTACAGATTCTCTTAATTGAAGACATTTGTTTCAAGGGAAGAAAAAAATCATCCCCGAGCCGATGTTTTTCTAATATTCGACGATTGCCTAATATTTGTCGGCATCGGCTAAAATCTTCGACAGATAAAAGTTAAAATTACACGTTCAACAAGCGGGCGCGTGAATACGCCCATGAAAGGTGAATACGCTCTTTGAAAGGAATACAATAACGGCGCATCTCCGTTATCTTGCTTTACATTGTAAGAGTAGTGCAGGGAGACTGTCCTATATCTTCGTAATGTCCCACGACTATCCACTTTGAATCGTTTCCGTGGAATAGTCTGTGTCTCAGTATAAATCCCCTTTCATATTTCCCCGCTTTCATTGCCGGCACCGTACGAATCTGTTCCACTTTTCGGTCCGCGTTCGTTCGTAACACTTTCCCAGGCATTAAAGCGTGAAGAGCGCGGCGGCGAAGGGAGATGGTGTGCTATACGTTCCGGCTCCTCCCGCCCGATTTATATCGGCCATGCCGCCGCGACGTGAGCGATAATAGGAACTTTAGACGGAGCTCCACGGCGCGAACGTGGTCATCACGCTTATATCCTCGCCGATGCTCTGCAATTGCATTCGTTTCGTGCAGCACCGGGTAGCTGCGCTCGTTGTTACACGCTGCAGACACGTAGTTCACTCGACGTGTCTTATTGCCGCTTTACCTCGCGTATCCGCAGCACGGGGGAGGATGTTTGTTTAATGTCCATCTTGGCGGACTGCTCCGTACGTCTCGTGACCGCGCTTTAACAACAAAATCCGAGCGCTCTATTTTCTTAATCCTAGGACAGGGGCGTTTGAAATTTCACGGAAGTAGTGACGCGCAGTCTTTTACTATTCTGAAAGATCGGTTTATCTTAATGGAGAGCTGTGTTTCTTCATTATAACTTGTAAGAATAGCTTTTTACATTAAAATATAGTAGCATATAATACACTGTTAAAAATCGGTAGCAGAATTTAATATAATGTAATGGAAGCATATTTCAAGCAGGTACATTAAAAACATTTAATGTGCGTTTAATATAAATTTAATGTTGTCAAAAGTACACTAAATTTCATGCACATACCTTTCTGTTATAAATACATTAAATTTAATGTACATTAAATTTAATGTGTAACTTAAAAATATATTAAATTTCATGACAATTTTAACAGTGTAACATACACAAGAAAGATTCTGAGTACAAATTCTTGATACCAAAACGAACATTTTAGGAACTTTCTTGCCTTGCTGCAGAGAAAATGTAGATGAAAAGAAATTAAAACTGAATAAATGAATATAATTAGGTCTTCCATAATTTTTTCTTGAAAAACAATATTACCAAATATCTTTTAATTTTTTAAAAGATTTTTTTATTTTAGAAAAGAAATAAAATATGACAATAAAGATTTGCTTATGACTCAGTTAATTGAAAATTCTCTAGAAGAAGATAAATCGATGCCTCATCAATTTAAAAATAACTTTAAATAAATTATATACATTGTTTTCATTAATATTTTAACAAAAACATTAGAAAAGTAAATTTTATATTTAATTTGATCTTTAGCACAATTTAAAAAGTAACGACAACAGTAACGAGTTACATTTAAAAAGTAATTGTATCAAACCTGCGCAAACTCTCACGAGTTAATTAAACTTTGAAAAGAACAGGAAAAAACTAAAAGATTTGACTACATAACTAGATACGTATAACGGGACGTGATTATTTCGAATTTGTCTTTTTTGACACTTTAATGACTCGCTTATTTTCTCAAATAAGGATCTTGTTTGTGACTTCGCTTTGTGTATGGTCGCGCGTTTTTCGTGACAAAATTAAAATCTGTATTTTTATTATAGATCTCTGTGATCACATATAAGAAATGAATTATAAGATAACAGGTAAAAGATAAATATCATCATTATTATAAATTATTCTTCTTTAACGTAAAATTTTATGTTAATTATTTGTCTTATTATTTTTCCCGTTTTTATTCCTCCCTATTGATATGCCTCCGGCATTATTAAATATGTTTATTTCTCTAATTAACATAGCATCAATATTCATCGATTCATTTGCAACTGTAACTTATTTTTGCAAAACAAGCACTCATTCCCTCTCTCTAAAATGCAAATTTTCATTTTTAAATGTGCGCGGTTAATTAAATCGAAGAGATAAACGTTCCATTCCATCGTGATTAAATGAGTTTTCAATGTTTTCACTTATATAATTCTGTCGCATTTCGTATGTCTTTTATTTGACAGGCGATTTCTCCGTCTAATTCGATTCTCGACGCCTCTCAATACTGTTGCCCTTCCTATCGAAGCATTACTTAACTTAACACGTCATAATGAGAGAAAGGTTGCGGCAATTCCTGACGCCACGATCGCTTTTCGCGCACGAACGACAGATACCCATTTCATCTTTGACGACGGAAGACGCGATTCGAAGGATAAAGGCAGACAGGCGTAGCAAAGATCCCCCATGAGCCTTTGTTTCTCCCTGCCGGCTTGTTTGGCTCCGCAACAGGAAATTAACACCACAGTTCCGCTTTCTACATACCGCCGCCCGTATTGTTATCCCCGAAAGGTAATCTGGGATTTGCCACGGTCGTGCGTACTTTGATATTAGATGGGTACCCACATGATGCGCGTCACGCCGCACCGCTAGAAGGCTGCGGCGCGTGTCACGAGTTACGATTTATGTTTTCAGCCTGGTACTTATCACGCCGGCGACTTGAGGGTAATTGCCTGCGTTGTTATGAATGCATAAAATGCTTGAACGCGACATACGTGCTAAACCGCTCGCGCAATATTTCATTCCACCAACCTACAAACATCACGCGCGATGCAAACAACGAGGCACACTGCGCAAGGATAATGTTACTAATTAATATTCGCGGATACAGACGGCGACGCGACGTTACGAAAATGGACGCGATTAGACGCAGCTCTGTCATGTCCGCATTAAAAAAAAAATGTGTGCAGTGAACTTTAATCCTTACGACATCAAAACGGTGTCTCACCTCTACTCTATCCTTGGTATCTCGAATCTGTGCATTTTTTCATATATTTAAAATGGTTCAAAAAATCTCTGAAAATTCAGAACATTGATGTAGTATAATATATGCAATGACGTATTGATATTTCGTAAACTGTACGTATGCACCGAGGAGATAACCACTTAATGTAATTGTGGGACACTGTCTCCGAAATCATTATGAAATCCTCATATAATCATTTTGCAAGGGGATGATGCGTCGTGAGTTTTATACTAACTGAACGACGACGTGTACACATACGATTTACAGTGCATACCGAGGGGGTAACCACTAAAATGTTGTCCTACAGATTACATGATTTCATCCGATTGCAAATGATTTCATCTAATTACACAATAATTTTTCGTGATTGCATATGTAATTATCAGATTTCTTGTGATTAAAAAGATGTAATCATGAAGTCAGATGTAATCATGAAATCAGCAGAAATTATAATAAAATCACTAGAAATCGGTAAAAATCATTTTGGATTTCTGTGTAATCATTGGAAATCATGTGTATTATCATGATATTTACAATGAAATCATACAATATGATCATCATGAAATTTGATGAAATCAGTACAAACTTTTGGCTTTTATAATTAATTTTCCATGCTGTCTTTAAAAAAAAGCCATCAAAAATTTTTATAACCATTTTTTTAGAAAAATCTTTTACTAATCATAATGAATTCCAATAAAATCTTGAAGTCAGCAGTTAGGTGTATACCTATTTTCTGAGTGGTTACCCCTCGATTTAATTTAATTTGACAAAAATTAGTAATCAATAATGGTGTTTCTAGTTAAATAAAATCATTTTTAATCTCAAGAAATCTGATAATTACATATGCAATCACGAAAAATTATTGTGTAATTAGATGAAATCATTTGCAATCAGATGAAATCATGTAATCTGTAGGACAACATTTTAGTGGTTACCCCCTCGGTATGCACTGTAAATCGTATGTGTACACGTAGTTGTTCAGTTAGTATAAAACTCACGACGCATCATCCCCTTAATACTGCTTTTCAACAGCCTCGATCGCAACATTTTTGTTGAAGCCTGACGATGTTGAAGGTATTGTTATACGCGCATTGAGTGTGGTTTATTAATTAAACGTTCGTTTTGTAGATCCGTGCGAACATTATTTTGCGCTCAACACGCTTTCTTCTGCGGTAATAACCGGCCAGCCGGTCTTGCCAGCCGAGTTCGCGCGTCGCACAAAAAGAATGCACCGCGCCGCGCCGGTGCCCTGTAAAAAAAAAAGACGATCGCTGCAGCTCGTTACGTTGCACCTACCCGTAGCGTCGGGTGCTGCGTGAGCCAATCAGATAACCGTTAACAGCGCCGAAAAAGATCGTTCGGGGGAATTAATCGTGTCGTTCATATCTCGTTTAGCTTCTCCTCAGAGAAATTACCGCAGTTGGCACCGTATCGATCCATCATCCCGAATATCGGTGCACAGGTCTCACACACAGCCGCCCCGTAACGCCGACCTTAACGTTCTCTTAATCACCGGAACGATATTTTGCGCTGTGCGTGTAACATGAGTAACGTATGAGATGAACGAAGGTTTTTCAGTGGGATATTTTATACGTATATATATATGTGTGCATATAAAAAAAAAAGGGAGAGCTTGCCCGCTGTCTTTGCTGCTGGTTAAAATAAAAACGCTCTCGTGCCTCACTTATTATTAACGTAAAAAAATAGAAATATAAAAAGGGTTTACTTGTACCCACCGCACACGCTGCGATGCCGATAAGTTTATGCTGCTTACGTGCGGTTTACTTACCGTAAGCGTATGTAAAAGAAAGGCCTTTCTTTTTTATTTGCAAAAAATGTAAAATAAAGTGTACTAAGGAAGAAAAACTAGTCCTTTATATTTGCTCTGCGCTAAAGAAAATCATTAATTTAGCCGTATAAAGTATCACGATGCACTATAACGTTAAAACATTAGTGACACAAATATTAAAGTTAAAAAGATGAGAAAGACTGAAAAGTGATCGATGACTTCAGGGATTTTATAATTTTTCTATCTACTAGTTTCACCTTGAACGACATTAAGGGGGGAGATACATTTAGAAGGCTANGCAATTTTCAAGAATTTTTTAAATTAAAACTATTTAATCGATTGTTTCAAAATTTGGTATATTTGTTCCTCTAACTTTTTAGTACATAAATAATTTTTTTTGTTAGAAAATATAAAAACTGTAACGCTGTAAACAAGAGAGGTAGCAAAGTGAGTTGTCAATCGGTGTACAACCTACCTCCTGTTGTATTGATCTGAGACAGACAGAAAATTTTTTTTTAAGTTAATAACATGTATACGCTCTATTTGACGTTTCGGAAATAAGGAAAAAATGAA
>QKQZ01002290.1:0-10249 GCA_003595255.1 Solenopsis fugax | reverse complement strand
CCCCCCCCCCCAACGAATAGCCCCGGTCTCCTCTATATATTAATTTATATTAGCCTTAGATTATTATTTCGTTATTTGTGATATTCATTTGCTTACTGCAAACACCTTTCGATGAAAAACCCTACACTAAAGAAAAAAATTGTTAATTTAACTACATTTTTGAACATGCTTAAATTTCTTTGGTTCGAGTATTTATATATTTAACTTAAATACATAAAATACTTGAATTTTAGTTTAATTATTTATAGAGACGGGATGTAAACGAATTATGATTAATTACCGTTATATTTTATAACAATAATTTAGTAATGACGTTACAATTTTTCGTAACGATATTGATGAACGCTAGGATTGGAACAGTCACTTTTGACAAATAACTCGTTAACAGTATCAAATGGTATTTCTATTAAATTAAAACTATAATATATTTTCTCTAACAATCATTTCTTCATATATAAGCAAAAAATTATATATGAAATCATCTTGCTTATACATTACACTGTCCGACTGAAAAATTGACTATTTTTGGTAGCAGCGAGGAAAACCAGTATTTTTTAGTAAATTCGAGGTCGCTGAATCCAAATCCGCCAGCGAAAAATGTCCATCACGTCAGGTTTTTGAGAAAAATTGGATAATATAGACCAAAAATAGCGTTTTTTGACATATTTACCAGTTTTTTGTGGTCAAACTAAATTTTATTTCTCAATTTCATCAACGCCACTTTAAAGTGCTATTCTTTATCTTTAAAATGCTTTTTTGTTTTTACTGTACGATTTTTTTCACCGAGTTACGGACGTTTTTCAAAATGTAAAATGACGAATCCAAACTTTTATGCTTATCCATTACATACAATTTAGTTTACCATGTTGAGTCCGCCATTTTGATTTCTGAAATTTTGAGTTCAGATTCGTAATCAACCACTTCAAAAACCACCGAGTACTGAGTTTCATCCAAATCAAGTCACTTAATTTCGGTCCGCTATTTTTAATCCGCCATTTTAAATTTCAAAATTGTGAGTTTTTCAGATTCGGTATCAGCGACCCCGAAAACCCTAGAATACCCATTTTCATACAAATCTATTTACTTTCCAGTTTCAATTTGTCAATTTGGATTTCGTCATTTTACATTTTGAAAAACGTCCGTAACTCAGTGAAAAACAATCGTACAGTAAAAACAAAAAAGCATTTTAAAGGTAAAGAATAGCACTTTAAAGTGGCTTTGGTGAAATTGAGAAATAAAATTAAGTTTGGCCACAAAAAATTGGTAAATATATCAAAAAACGCTGTTTTTGGCCTATATTATCCAATTTTTCTCAAAAACCTGACGTGATGGGCATTTTTCGCTGGCGGATTTGGATTCAGCGACATTGAATTTACTAAAAAATACTGGTTTTTTTCACAGCAGTTTTTTTTGTTGAACTGTGTTATAAGTTACTCTTCTTTAAAAAATTTGTTAATCTTAAATTTCAGTAAAATATTATATTTTTATTTTAATATTATAATAGTTCTCTAAAGAGTACAATATGATTGTTATGATAATAAATAATACATATTAAAAAATTCTCATTTTTTATTTGAAGATATTATTTTCGATTCATTTTCCTTTCAATTTATGAAAATTATTATTAATAAAAATATATTTTTCTTGATACTATATAAATATTTTTTGTGTATAAATTATGTCTGTTTAACGCTATGTAATCTCTTTTCAATATTTAATATTTCGAAAATAAGGATATTCTCAAAACAAAAATGTTTCTTTTTTTCTATGTAATTAAAAAAGATAACTCATAATTTGATTCGTAATGAGTCAAAATTACGCATTTAGTAACATGTTACTTTTACGTAACGAATCAACTAACGAGTTACTTTTCCAATGAGTAACGCGTAATGGTAACTCTTTACCATTCAGAAATGACTGTTGCAACTTTGACGTTACAAATACAATTATGAAAAATTATAATGTCCCAGTATTATATATATATAAAATCGTTAAAAATTATCATTATAAATCGTTATAAAAAAGTAAAATAACGATGATACATTACTTGTAACACGTTACTTTTCATTTCTGCCTATTTATATGTTTACTTTAACTCTTTGAAGATAAGAGCTTTTTAACGAAGTACTTTATGAAAGGTCTTGTTTTCTTAGTTCTTTTTTATGTCTTTGAATTCGATTCAGAATTCTAAAGTTAAAAATTTAACTGTCGGAATTAAAAAAAATAATTTAATTATTGTAAAATTTATTTTAGAGATTTTTGGGATTCAATTGAATGTAATCTGAAAATATCGAAATATTGATGTGCATTTATAAGCGTTCGTTTCACTCGGCTAACATGAGTTTCAAATAAAGCGATGACACTGTAAACTTGGTGTTACTAACATTGTCAAAATTTTTTTACAATCGATTCTTACGACAGATTATATTTAAAAATTTTTTTCTCATATTAACGTTCATAATTTTGAATTTTTTAATTTTTAGGTTTGAATAAAGCATTATTAAATTACCTATCGGTCAAGTTTTATGAAAATCAAGTGAGTTTATAAAATAAAAGGAGAGTGTGTCCAAATGGGCACATCTATTCAAAAAGGGTCAAATATTTTATGTATTTAATTTAAATATATAAATACTTGACACATAAATATTTGAAATTTAATCAAATTTACTTTAACCAAATTTTTTTTCTCTGTGTATTAAGCATATGACTTTTGTTAGATATGTTCGTATTTTGTTTTTGTTTTTAATTTAGGAGATGGGCGAAATCGACTCTCGTTCTAGTACCACTCTTTGGAATACACTACACATTTTTCTTGGGATTATCTTACCATAAGGACTACAGAGTAGAACTCGTCTGGCTCTTTTGCGACCAGCTGTTCGCGTCTTTCCAGGTATTTATGATGCAAAAGGACCTATTCCTCTGCATAATTTATACACTCCCACCCATGCTATTTACTTTTGTAGGGCGCTTTCGTGGCTTTTCTTTATTGTCTGCTAAACGGCGAGGTCAGAGCGGAAATGCGACGAGCGTGGAAGGCCCGACGATCAAAGAAGGAAGTTGATTCCTTCATCTCCGGACACACGAGAAATTCGAAGGACGGAATCAATCGAAAGCGACATCGATCGGAGGGCGATGATGGCACCAATTTTGTTATTATAGCTATGAAGAAGTTGTCAGTGAAAGACATTAAGTAGATTCAATTAGCCGTCTCAACGTCGAATATATTTTATTAGGAAAACCGGACAGTAATGTTCTTATAAATAATCTAAATTGTATATGTAGTTTTATTAATATAATTTAATATTTATTCAATAACATAATCGCTCTTATTTTCTATGGTCTATTTTTATTAATTTTTAATTCTTTTTGTGAAAGAATTAAAAATATTATAAGAAATATCTTATTGTTTTGATTATTATAAGAAACTTATTTTAACAAAATTTATTTTTTATGCATACGAATGTTTCGACTTTCTTTGGAGTCATCTTCAATGATACAAAATCCATCCGTGATACATCCTCAATTAAAGTAAGTTAGAGTCCCTATCACTATAGGTTACCGAATCTTCAAATGACATTATACTATAATTAGAGAAGGGAGTAATATGACACCCAGTTTCATTTTATTGAATAACTTTGTTAATAATCAATATTTTATATTAAAACTTCAACGATTATATCTGTCAAAATGTTGTTTAACAGATTCTAGATTCAAAACAATGAAATATTTATTACATTTAGGACGTAATTTATAAAAATGTAACGCATTGCATACTCGATGGATGAAGAAAAATCAGGAAAAGTCGTGGTAATATGGCTTTTTAAGCAAAATTTTCATATTTCTTTGATAAATCAGTTGTTACTATACAGGGCTGCATTCAGAAACATTAGATTTCAATTGTTACTTAGTCTCAAAATTAAATTTAATAAATTGGCTTAGTTTAAAAGACACATAGTATTTTGTGACAAAATTATATATTTTTAATTTTCTATTGTTTAGAATTTTTCTGATTTAGGATTTTCTTGCGTTCTGAAACATTACATATATCATTAGAGATATTATTTTATCCTTGTTTAACATTAAACAACAAACATAAAATGATATCTTTAATGTTTCTGAACATCACTCTTTAGAGTAACAATCGATTTATCGAAGAGATATTTTGGTATGAAAATTTCATTTAAAAAACCTTAACAAAATTGCATGTTATTGTTTAACATACCTCGAAGTATATTACAACCGACTAAAAAATTAAATAACAAAAACGCTCGAGTGTACGTACATTCATGTAATTTTTAAAGTAAAATAAACCAACCCTGTTTTATTATTTCTTTTATATTTAATTTCTTCCATAAATAAAAATTAAAAAATGTAAGATATTATGAGGAAATAACATACAGAGATGAATAAACAACAAAAGTTTTACTAACATTAAAGAGAAATAATACAAACTGTCATAACTTTTAATATTATTTATAGTCTGTAATGCTAGATATATCAATTGCGACAATTTCCTTATTTATCAAGTTATGATTTTGTTGTTCGGCGATTCGAAGTAATTACTCACGCACATGAATACGAATAATATGGAGAAATTTATAATTAATTCTCAAAAATGATTTTTTGTAATATAATTTTATTATACATGGTTGAATTTGGAAAAAAATAACCTTTACTTTGGTGAAAAAAAAATTTGAAAAAACTTTGCGTGGTGGGGGTATTGTGTTAAACAAAAGAATAAAATAATTTTTTTCTTTACAGCTTTAAAGTACTTTTCAAACTTTTGTTAAACAAATTTTTTTTATCTCTTATACTTTTGACAATATTCGTCCCGAAAGAGAAATACCGTTTTTTTCAAAGGAGTGTTTCACCCCTTAAATATGAAATTCCACACGTATAAAAAAATTCATATCTCTTAGATTTTCGTTTAACAATATATTTCAAAAAGAATCAAATCGGCTGCGGACACCTGTGACATGTCCCTTGTTACTTCTGATAATAACAATTATTCAATAAATTACATCAACAAAACTATATACTATTTACATTATTTAAAAAAATGATATTATTTAATTTACCTTTTTAATATCGCTCATTTGTTACAATAACGACATAACTTAAAAATTAATTAAAAATTATGTTATTTTAGTTGTTTGCGATAGAAAGAATTACAATGAGAATTCACTACACTGAAAAGCTAATAATAATAGTTTTTTACCTGTACAATTAGTTACAATTATTAATCAAAATCGCATTTAAAAATATTGCAAAAGTTTTATGGTTTAAAACAGAGAACTGTTTTTCTAATTATGTCGTTGTTGTGCGATATAATAAATCTAAAAAATATATAGACATATTGATCGAAAAAATTATAATAGCGATCCGAATATCTGGGACTGACAAAAACGAAATTATAGAAATGTAAATTGTATTCTTCTTTATATTCACAGGATTATATAAGTACATTTTTAATATTGTATAAATATTGTAATTTTTCTTTCTATAAATACGGTATACGTTACGCTTTTGCTACTTTCTTAGGTACTGGAAATGTGTATATATATCAATGATACACATACAGAGAGAATCTTATAGCGATATCGGCTGGGGCACACCAATTGCACATTTCAGGTGTAACTTTTGTTTTATACCACTGTGTGGGTATATGCATTACACACATTTGCACCAACTCTACACAAGTGGCACACCAGCCGAAATCGCTATTAATGATTGAATCAGATTTTTACTCTATGAGAGAAATTACCGACTTCACGTCTAATCAATTAAAGCCTGATTGCACCAACGTTATTTTGGCTTTAAGCAAGACTTAAATATAAGTCTTTATTTATTTAGAAAAAAAATCAGATACATGTTTAAGTCTTGCTTAAAGTCAAAATAACGTTGAAGCAGTCGATAATTTACTCTCATAGGGTAAAAACCTCTGGTTCAATAATACCGATTTCGGCTGGGGCACACCGATTGCACATTTCAGGTGTCGGTGCAAATTTTGTTTTATACTACTGCGTGGTATATGCATTACACATATTTGCACCAACTCTACACAAGTGGCACACCAGAACAGACCAGCCAAAATCGCTATAAAATTCACTCTGTATACACATATTATATGTAAACTACATTCAAAAAATTAGGGAATTATTTTCTATCAGTAAATTTTTGCCTATTTTTAAACTGTAATTACTTAGCAAATAAGTAACGTAAAAAATTTTTAAAAGGTTTTACCGGACAAATTGTCTACTATAAGATATATACTTTTGTTCAATTTTTATTCAATCTCCCAATGGTGCACGGGTTACGCAAATACTGGCAGTATCGTGATAAAATCATTAAAAAGAAAACAAAAATTACTTATATATTGAGATATCTTGCTAAATAAGCAGTAAAAGACGAAGTTTTTTTCTTAATTTAAAAGTGCAAAATCCGTATCATTCTTTAGCTTAAAACACCGTATTATAGTCTTTAAGAGTTTACAAGTTTTTTTGTGGCAAAGATATGATTTAATTTAAAAAATAAATTTTTTACATCTTTTTGCTTAATGATTTTTCCTTAATAACTTCACAATATATAGATTATTATTCGGCAATGTCATTTATTCAATTACAATTTTCTGACTCTAAATTTTTATTTTTAAAAAATTTGTTGAAAAACATTAATTAGACTCAAAGTTATGGCTTCTCAAAGTTGAAAGGCTCTCTCAGATCCTTATTTATGGCGTGTTATGATTATCGGATATGCTGTTTAAGAGTTAAAATTGTGCATAAAAGACTTTCGCCATTATAGATGTTTATTATTATCTTTAAGCTTTAATTATTTTTTCTAATCAGCATATAAAATAAATATACAATTTTCAAAATTTAATTGTATTAATGCAAATGACTAGAATGTGTTCTCTCGGTAAGAGTTCCAACATATAATTTTGATTATAAGTTCTGTACTCTTGTGATGTTTGTACCACTGCTATTTCATAGCTTTGTTTGCTTTATTCTTCTTTCAATCATTACAAGTAAGTTGTTTTTAATAATATTTCTTTAATATTTTATGAAGCCAGAGAAGAATCTGAAAGCGGCCATCTCGACCTTTTTCATGTAATCGATCCCCATTCAACAGCGCCACCGGACGTCTACTTTTATTTATGGTACTACGTATCATATCCATTTTGTGACGCTGCTGATAAAAATGTCACGTCGAAAGTAGATGTCGAGATTGATTGTCCATCTTTATCTAACTAACGCATTTCTCGCTCCTGCACAAGTGGATTTAGCACAGACTCGCATCACTTTCGACATCCACTTTCCAACATCTACATTCAACGTGATATTTTTATTGGCAGCTTCGCAAAATAGATGTAATACGTAGTACCATAAGCAAAAGTGGATGTCCGATGGCGCTGATGAACAGAAATTCAATCGGTTACACGAAAAAAGGCCGGGATGGCCGCTTTCAAATTCCTCTCTGAAGCTAAAACAGAACTCTTACACGCACGCACATACACACATTATTAGTATACAGATGATTGGTATTTATTTGACTAACAACATTTTTTAACGTTTTAAATAATAATAAATACACAATAATAATTATCTCACAAAAGTCATCATAATAATTAAGATCAAATTATATATTAGCATATATTGCGATTTTTTGAAATTTTATATATGTAATTTATATATGATTTAAGTTTATATGATTGTAATATACGTACAAAATCAATTATTAATTATAAAGTCGGTGTCATTTTAATAATAAAATTAACAATCTTTTGTATATTTATAATAATAATATACATATCAAAATTTTTGTATAAGGTTTAAAATTAAATATATATATATATATACATACACACACACACACACAACTTTTCAGCATTATTACGTTTTGAATGTAAATTCATTAATAATAATACTATAAAAATCAACGTACATAAATATAGTATATTAAATCTAACATTTATATTAAAAACAAAATTTAATCTTTAATATAATAATCTCTAATATATTATTTATAACAGCTGTAACATATTTATAAAAGCATTTATATTAGAATCAAAAAGGAAAGAAGGGTTTCGATCATGGAAAGGGTCGTCATTGCGGTAACGAGGTGTGAACTATCTCATGACACTCTAGATGACTAGTGAAACACATTAATCGGGCGCGTCGAGCAGGGCGTATGCTGCGTCCTTGATTGTTGCGGCGAAAATTGGTCGTGTTCACACATAGACGCGTGTACTTGCATACGGCGCCTCTCGTCGTAACTCTTGATCGCACGCGTTAACCCCCTCAACTCCCGCGCGACCAATTTCTGAGATGGGTGTTGACTGCCCGATTGGAAGTAGATTAAAGTCCGATTGACCAATTTGCATAATTGAAGGTTCTGCGGTTTTGCCCCTTTAAAACGGGAGCGGCTCCGTCCTATCTCTTTTTCGGTTATTCCAAATATGAGCCCCGTGAAAAGACGAGAAAAAGTGGTCGATTTTTCTTGAGTTCTCCATAAATGATGGGTAAAAGAAAAAAGATTCGAATAAGTTGAACATAAAATTATATGAACACAATAAGGATTAAATTGAAAATTAAATTGAGTAAAAATATAATTAATGTTTATTTCTACCAATGCAAATTAACTCTCCGTAGGAAGATTATCCTGGTTTATTTTTTATTGCTTTCTCAGACTATTACATTATTAAACTAGTATTTTTCAAAGGGTTTTCAAACTTTAAAAATTTTGAAAAAATTATGATATACTTTTTTAACATTTAGAAATACGGTTTTATAATTATATGACCTAAAATGTTTTTTATTTTTTTTTTATGTTCAAATTTGAAACAGAATTGGCAAAATGAGAAAAATTATTTGGATCAATATGATCCAATTTAGTTTTGCGAAGAGAACTTTAATCTCAGTTTTAACTTCATTTTTTATATTTTTCTAATTCTAAGACAAATATAAATAATAAGTTAAATTGTGATTAAAGTTAATCTACATTGATAGAAATTGACATGAGACAGTGTTGCAAATTAAAATTCAATTGAACTGAGAACTGAGTACAATTTTAATTTCTTTTCTTTTTATTTAAAAAAATATTTGAATTCGATTTTTTTTAATTCTGCTTGTTCTCATAACATAATAATTCGTAAATGTAAATTAATTTTAATACGCGTATTTTTTTCAATTTTTACGCTAAAACGTATCATCTTTTGTTGTACCGTAAAGTATTTAAATACATTGCTCGAGTATTTTATTTTATGAGACACACAAAAGATTGCAGTTATACGTTGCTGCGAAGTATAAACGAACCGAATGAATACTGGTTTTGTACAGAAGTGCTTTGCGATGGAGGATACGAGTCCATGATTATTATTATAGCCGAACGGTGCAGATGCGACACGTCCGCCACCTGATCCTCCGAAGAAATCTATACTACTCCGAATCCACCCTCAATTTACTCTCTGCTCTTACAATACGTTTAAAATAAACGTTACAATTTTCTTAAAAGAGGAATCAACTTTCTCGCGGAAATTAAAATCATTTATAATATAATAACTTTATCTTAACATCTCTTTTATAATACAGTTCAATAAAAAATAATATCAGAATAGCAGAACAGCCAATTTCTATTTATCTTTTTGAACGTTAAATTTTTTATATATAAATGCATTAATATAAATTAATTTTATAAATTTATGTTTACAACTATAAAAAGTAACTTTAATCATAAACTTTAATTTTCAATTTTAATTATAGCTGCAATCAAAAATATTATTATTTGCAATACTTACATGAGTTTCTCGAAAGATATGAGACGTATACAAAAGCGTAATTGCATATGTAAAAACACATTCAAATATTAAACTTTTTCCATAAAATAATGATAGGTTAAAAACAATTAAGACTCTGTGTACAATGGAAGAATGTTATATATTAAGAATTAAAATTTTTAGAATCCTAACATTAAACGTAACGTACAATGGATATGATTAAAGAATAAGACATAAAAAATATATCGTACAAAACACAAATTAATTTATTATTTATCTTTAGTGTTCATTGAGGAAACTGATTTTAAAATATTAATTCTTATTCCTAATATCTAATATTCCTCCATTATGCACAGGGCTTAATTCTTCTGAACAGTTTAATAGAAATTGATAGATTTTCAAAAGAAAATAAATAAATATAAAATTGGAGATATTCGACCGTTAATGTAATACATACAAATTGAAATGAGAACGCCT